>CM077085.1:49176193-49351162 GCA_039513925.1 Platanthera zijinensis | reverse complement strand
ATTTGAATTTCTTGCTTCCTTTTATCTTAAAAATTTTCTCAGCCTCCTTGATAGTCACAAGTCTACAAATGACTCACAAACCCAAATTCCCTAAATCATACCAAAAAATGAAAATACATGCCATCATGCTAAATTTACGTGCACGTGCGATTATCTTAGAGATAACTATATTACTTGCTTCAATCTTAAAAATCATCTAAGGATCAAGTCTATTAAAATTCATAAATCAACAAAACAATGACTAAATTTACTGCTGCATCATAGAATCCCCAGATCATTAAGCAAGTAATTACCATCAAAACAAAACCCAAATGATAGAACTGAAGAACAATTATAATTTTACCACGAAATGAGCCGCAATTCCGTTCAAGTGCACCGAATGCGTCTCGCAAATTAAATGACAAATAAAGTATGATTGCATATAAAAGTCAACAAATCAAGACAACAGTTCAAAATCGAAGCATACAACGCAGAAAAATAACAGTAAGGTATATATATATGTATATCAAATTTAAAAAATATACATATATACATGTCAACAGTAAGGTGTATAACAAAATAAATCTATATATACAGTCACAGTAAGGTATATAAATATATATAATATATATAATATATATATTGGAAATATATATATATATATTATATATATAATATATATATTATATACATGTCAACAGTAAGGTATATAAATATATATATATTTGATGTATAAAATATATATAAATTATATACATGTAACCAGTAAGGTATATAAAAAAATATATATTTGATGTATATATAAATCAAATATATATCAGTAAGGTATATATATATATATGTTACAAATCAGTTTAACGTCACGTACAACATATATATAACTATTAGTCGATAATTTATTTAATGAAGATTGTCATTCAGAACAGAGAATAAAAACAAAATACCCAAGGTACAAATATGATTAATTGTGACTAGGCTAAACACAAAAGCTCAAAACATATAAAAAGTTTCAGATTAGTGGCCTCTTACTCATATGACCGACCGTCCACATGAATCTAAGACGTGGGGTCGTCAGCCACAGTTTCGGACCGGGTGATTTTCATTTATGAGCTCGTATCCCACTCGGGCACTTCAGATCAGCTTAGGGCACCCGTGAGTCAACATTTGGGCTCCATAATTAGATTAAGTACAATAAATCATAACTCGTGAAATTTGACTGCTCAATTCTTTAAGGAATTCAAAGTACCTAAAATATGTACAAATAAGAACTCAAATACGAGACAGTTTTCATAAAACATATTTTTTAGAAATTGATATATAAATCAGCCAACAGAACAATCAGTAACCTGCACTGAAAAGTCAAAACTCATATTTTTATACATAAAAACAAAAAAAATATATTTTCTAGTGTTACTGGGATAAGTAGCCTTTTCTTACTCTCCAGTGGGCCTGATTTAGTTCGAACTTGTTTTTATAGGGGTCATCGGAGGAGCTGCTCTTAGGATAAATGTTACGGTTCTTCATTTTAGGTTGTCTTTTCCTCCATTTGTGATTCGGTTTAGTAGTAGTTCTTGTTCTTTGGACTTTATGTACTTGAATTGTTTGATGTTTTCAATGTAACAGACATTATGTAAGCTTTTAGTGATTCAGATTTTGCAGTTCTTACCTTTATTAGTTAGCTCTGTGAATCAAATTTATAGGTACCCTCCCTTAACTGCATGTATTACTTCCGCTGTAAGTTTCTTTTAGAAATTTTTTTTTATGTCTGCTATGTACCAGTTTTAATATTGTTGTTTAGTTTACTACTTATCGCGGTCCCGACCTGACTGCTGATTTATTATTAAACTAGGTTTGGGTGTTACAATTGGTATCAGAGGGAGGTTTAAGATCCCATGACCTTGAAGAATTCACAGAGTCTTAGGTTTTCATCTGAATCATTTATCAGACATTAGAGTCGTTAAAACCTTATCCATAATTCTACGAGTTGGCGATACACGATATCTTCCATTCCTAAGTTCAACACGAAAAGTTAGTGGGCGGTTAATTCTTTGTCATCGTCAAACCTTTCAGAGTTACAAATAATAACTGACGAGTTCGTGACTTTGCCACCCTTTTATCTATAAATCTTCCGAGTGCAAATTTTTGAATTCTTTGGACATTATATAATAAATCATAGATCATGTCAATATGCAGCATGGGGTAACTTTCTCATATTAGTTTGTGCCTTTATACAAAATTGACTTCTATAGAAGAATAACCTCAAGTTAGTGCATGAGGTCAAGTTAGTAACTTGTGTAAGGACGAGTTTTTGCGTTTATCATATTATGCAGAGATACATTTGAAGAGATCAGAATTCTTTAACGGAAATGTTCACTCGTCGTATGGTAATAATTCAAGCAATTCAGTAGGACTATTTATTGTCTCATCTTATCATTTACCATGCTTCGAATCATGTTTCGTTCTCTTTAGCAGAAGTTCAACGTCCTCGTTCACAATATGATCTTTCACTTATCGATCTTAGGATTCTCGTAGTTGTGTCAGTACTGGGAATTTTGGTGTGGACAACCTTCTTATGCATATGTGCTACATGATAATGTCGTCAGCCTTTGGAGTACGAACCTATAGTAGATGTACATTCTTTTTTTCCAACAGAGTTGAATCTAATGGCCTGATTAGCAGAAGCCAACGTTAGATTGCTAATAAAATCAATGGTGGAATGACTCGATCAGTTCACTCCTACAACTCAAGGCATGAATGATTTTTCAGTGTTGTCGTCTTGTCAATTAAGAAATTAGGAGTTTTAGTATCAGTTATGATGCGACTCTAGTTGATATATGTCAAAATTATAAATACTTTTCAGGGATTATCGTTAGTTTGAGGACCTTCAAATATTTGTCTCAGAGGAGCTACTGTTGCTTCTCAATCATGTCATGGAGAAATGTCCAAACAAACTCATTCCTAAAATTTTACATATAATCAAATCCTTTATAGCATAACATCCAAAGTATCAGGGGAGTCGACAGTCCAACAACATGAGTTTACTCAAGTCGACTCGACTTTGTCACGAAGGTTGACAATGTTAAGTGGCCACCAACTATCGTGAGTTGTATAAGTTCTCAAGCAAGAATGAGTAATAACTCCCAAGTCTTATCATTTTTAATTGCCAGTTCGAAGAATTTTAATTATCTCTGACATAAATCTTAGTTAGGATTTCCGGCAATTATAAGTTGGTGAAGAAGATATTTAATTGCCAACTATCATTGTGAAGGTTGAGCACTTCGAGTCGGCGGGTATACCCTTCAGGTTGTGCAGTGCCCCCTCCTTAAATTATTAAATAAAGTGTCTTGAGGATTTATAGATTGGTTCGTAAATTTTCTTCCTCGAGTATATCCTTGTGCATTCAAAGATAGAAGGACAGTTATGTGTATTATTAAAGAATACCATTGACTCTATATGTAAAATTGCCTAAGTGCAAGTCTCATTAATAAAAAATTATTTTTTGAGATTCGTTACCAAAATCCAAGGCAATTTTGGAGCCCACAATTTTTTTTGGGATTAACACGTGTGGCATGGGAGATTCAATAAGATTTTATGAGGATAACATCACCTTTGAATATATTTTTCATGGGAGTGGAAAGGTCATAGCCTTCGTCTTCAGACAATTCAAGTTCAGGAGAAGAATTATCTTGTTCATGATTTGGGATTAGTAATAGTGGTTTATGTACTGAAGATTTGGAAACTTACCCCTTTGAAGTTCGTTGTGAAATCGTTATGGATCGCAAACGTCTCAAATAAATTTTACCAGCAAGAGCTCAATATGAAGCATCATAGGTGGATAGAGTTTCTTTCAGATTGATGTGGGCATCCAATACCTTTCGAAGATCAGTGTGATACCACACACCAATATTAGTACTGCATATGAGAGCTGGATAGATATCACTTGTGACATTAAAGACAGGATTAGAAAAACTTTACCTTTAGATCCGAAAATGACAGATATTTGAGAGTTGTCTCAGGCAGGTCAGAAAGAGTTGTCCTTAATTTAGGAAGGTTTACTTTTGCGCGTTAGTAGAGTGTGCATTTCATGTGTTAGTCATTCTTGCGACGACATACTCTTCGTGGCTCCAAATTTCATAAAAATCCGTGCATCCGGGTAGTACAAATATGTTTGCAGGTCTTAAGAAGATAGATTACTGGTCAGGTTTGAAGAGTGATGTTGTAGAGAGTATTGGGAAGTGTGAAGCTTTTAATTAGTTAAAGTTGAGTGCCAGAGGCCAGGGACAAGTTGCAGCCACTACCCATCCATGTGTGGAACTTCAAGGATATATCGATGGTATTGTCTATGGACTTCCCAGTCGCTGAATGGAAAAATTTTTCCTTACGGTTATAGTTGACTGTCTCTCTAGGGTTGTCCACTTCATTCTTAATAAGAGGACAGATCAGGGTACATGGTGGCCCTGTTATATTTAAATGAAATAGCCTGAATGTTTGGTTACCCAAAAGCTATAATTTCAGGCAGAGATGACATGAATGCCTCTAAGGAATGAAAATACATCAGAAACATTTGGACACCGAGCTTCATTCGGTACATCTTTCCCCAGGCTTATGGGCAGACAGAGTGCTCCAAATCAACACCAAAAGATATGATTTGTTTGTGTATCCTAAACTTTGGAGGTGAGTGAGAGAAAGTATGACACCTTGGTGGAGCTCTCCTACAATAATAATTTCTAGGCAAGTTTTGAGATGACGCCTTTCGAGACTTTTTGTGACAGACGTTTTTAGACATTGTTATGTTTTGCTGAAAGAGAAGAGAGATCTTTTAATAAAGAATCATAGATTGACAAGACCTCGTGATGTAGGGTAGGCTGTGCAGTGGTTTCCTAAGATGCAAGCTAGTGAGGTGTCGGGACGGACTCACGCAAACCCAATGACTATATGTCAATGCAAATTCTTGATCAGGCGGGTAAATCAATTTAAAAACAGCGAGACAACATAATAAAACATTGCATTCAATCACATAAGGATAAATAATTTCTTTTAGGCATTTAGGCAATAGCTTTCCTCCGCACGGAGGGCTAAAAAAAGCGCGCGCGAATTAGGCAACCTAAAGCAAGAGATTCATGGCAAACACAAATATTTAATTTTAATTCCTTAAAGCAAAGAGTTCCACAAGCGCGCAAAATGTTTCACAACTAAACAATACTTAGCACATCACATCATAACAGAATATAGACAAATGCAGAAAAAAAAAACTAGGGCTGCACCATTTCCACACGGAGCTGAATGTTTGCCAAGGTGGGGCTTTCCGGGTGTGGAAGACTAGATCGGTAAGGGGAGGTGGTCACCAAGGGAAGGCGGGTGGTTGGTTAAGGGTGTACGGAGGGGGTTATCCGGAGGTACCGGACTGGATTCCACCACACCAATCAGAATATATCCCGTGTGTGACGCAAAGTAGGCGGGATAGGCTGGGTTGATGGCGTGCGCTGTGAGCGGGAGCAAGGGGGGGGGCTGGCGGTGTGGCAGTAGGGAGAAACAGGGGCTGGCGGTGTGGCTGTAGGGGAAAACCCGTGCTGGAGGCGCACTGTAGCAGCGGGTAAAACAGTGCGGAACTGTAGCAACGGTACTGTAGTAGGTAACTGTAGCTACGGTACTGTAGCCGCGGTACGTGGTACTACGCCTACTGTAGAGGAACTGTTGCGGCACTATAGCAGGGGCGGGCTGGCTGTTTGGAAGGGAAAACAAGGAGGAGAAATAAGATACTTACCCAAGGAGCGTCACCAAGGGGCTCTACGACGTCGCACCGGGCGGAAGGATCACCGGAAATGAGGAAGATGAACTCTCCAAGTTTCAGCAATCCAATTCCTGCAGCCCTAACACATTCTATTTATAGGAGAATGGAATTAGGGCAACCGGAATCGACGGCTATATTGGCCGGCGGTTTCGATCCCATAAGTACATGAAATAAAATCCAAAATATTAAATGTCATATATGAAACTGAGTCGGAAACGACGAGCCGACACATCGCGGTGGCGGATCGCCGGTCCGATCAAGCCCGTCGACGCGAATATACGAAGGTGGGGCTTGCCTTGCGCCGAGATGCGCCCGATGGTCCCCCATCAACTCTCCCCCCGACTGTAAAAGCCTTCATCTCCGATGAATGGAGACGATCGTACTGTAGTCGAAGTCCGGGGAGCGAGTTGATCAAGCTCAGCAGCAGCAATCCAAGTATCGTCGGAAGAAGAACGTCCAAAACCAGCGAACCAAGTTAGCGGCACACGAGTCCATCCGTAGAGGGACGACGAACTCATGCGCAATGATCTCCGTAACCTGCTCGACCCTCATCTCTCGGAAAAGTGGTCCGTTGGAGGATGGTGCACTCGGTGAAGCCAATGGTGGTGAACTCCTGGGGAAGTGGGAAGCAAGGGGAGGCCGGGGTGGGGGAAAGGGGGGCGGTGGGCGGTGGAAGCTCGGGAGGGCCGCCAAGGTAGGGATCAGGGTAACTCGTGAGGTGGGAAGTAGGGTGTCAGGTCCTCAATATTGAACACAGGGTGGATACCCATGCTCGTAGGAATGTCCAGCTTGTAGGCATTCAACCCGATCCGCCTCAAAACAGTGTAGGGCCCAATTCGCCTGGCGCTTAATTTCTTAGCAGGCCCCTGGGGAGCCGCTCCGCACGAACTCGCACCATCACCTGTTCACCAACCAGAAAATGTTTTTCCCGGCCTATGTCTGTCTGCCTGTTCTTTATAATGTTCGTTGCTCAAATTGATTTTCGCCTGATAGACTCATGCAACTCATGCAAATGACGTGTGTGAAGGACTCAGCAGACTCACTAGGACGTGACTCAGTCGGGACGGGTATAAGATCAATAGGCTTCCTAGGGTCATAACCTGATACTACCTGAAACGGACTCAGACCAGTCGACCTATTGATGGAACTATTGTATGCAAACTCCGCTATAGGGAGCACCGAGTCCCAACTAGATGCGTGCTCTCCAACTAGACATCTCAGCAGGCTACCTAAACTTCTATTCACCACCTCAGTTTGACCGTCCGTCTGAGGGTGGTATGCGGACGAGAACTTAAGAGTAGTTCCTGTTTTCCGGCACAACGTCTTCCAAAAATAACTAACGAACCGCACGTCCCGATCGGACACGATGGACTTTGGAGACCGTGTAATCTAAAGACCTCGCTCATAAATAAGGCCGCGACGCGGGGAGCATCGGCGGTCTTGCTACATGCAATAAAGTGCGCCATCTTAGAGAACCGGTCGACCACAACAAAGATAGAATCGTGTTTCCGCAGGGTGTGCGGAAGTCCCAGCACGAAGTCCATACTAATGTCCTCCCAAGGACGGTGGGGAACGGGTAAAGGAGTGTATAAGCCCGTGTTCTGCTTCGTTCCCTTGGGCCGTTTGGCATACACGACAATGTCAGACAATACGAGCCACATCTTTCTTTAGACTCGGCCAATAGAAACGATCCTCTACCAGAGCAATCGACTTATCCCGCCCAAATGTCCGGCGGCACCCCCGGCGTGCAGCTCCCAAACTAAATAATCGCGATACGAGGTGTTGGGCACGCACAAACGGGAGCCCCAGAATAAATAACCGTCAATGATCTGAAACCCCTCCACAGGATCAGGAGGGTCCCTCGACAACGCAGTGTAGGCCTCAGCGAAATCAGGACAAGTAGGGTAGTCCATGATCAACCTCTCGAAGCCATCCACCTTGGCCCGCAGTGTGTGAAGTAGAGAGACTCGACGACTGAGTGCGTCGGCGGGCTTGTTCTCAACACCAGCGCGGTGCTTGAGAACGTAGTGGAAATCCTGTAAATACTCTACCCACTTCGCGTGGAGGTGACTCAGCTTCTTCTGAGAGTCGAGGTAGCGTAGGGCCTGGTGATCCGAATACAACACAAACTCCCTCCCGGGGTAGGAGGTAGTGCCTCCAATATCTCAGTGACTGGACGATAGCATAAAATTCTCGATCGTAGGTCGAGTACTTTTGCTTGGCTTCGTTCAGTTTCTCACTAAAGTAAGAAACTGGGTGTCCCTCTTGACTCAACACTCCTCCAATACCCACACCCGATGCATCGCACACGACCTCGAAGGCCCCACTAAAAATCGGGGAGTCGCAGAACGGGGGCGGACGTCAGCTTGTCCTTAATCTCTTCAAATGCTCGAGTGGCCGCGGTGGTCCACTGGAAATCTCCCTTACGCAGGCAGCTAGTAAATGGGGCCATGATCGAGCTAAAACCCCTAACAAATCTCCTATAAAAGGTCGCCAGTCCATGAAAGCTACGGGCCTCATGAATGGTCGAAGGTATGGGCTACTCGCGGATGGACTGGACCTTCTCAGGGTCAACTGACACGCCTGAGGAGGAGATAATAAATCCCAGGAAGTGGACGGATTCCGATAAAAAGGAGCACTTTTTCAGATTGATAAAACAGCTTCTCCTTTCGGAGAATACCGAATACGAGCCTCAAGTGCTCAAGGTGATCAGGCTCAGTGTGGCTATAGATCAGAATGTCGTCAAAGTAAACGACTAGGAATTTGCCCATATAGGGCCGCAGAACCTGGGTCATGACTCGCATAAACGTGCTCGGGGCGTTCGAAAGCCCAAATGGCATGACCAACCACTCATACAAACCGTCTTTCGTCTTGAACGCCGTCTTCCACTCGTCTCCCTCTCGGACCCTAATCTGGTGGTACCCACTTCAGAGATCGATCTTTGAGAAGATCTGGGCTCCGGACATCGTGTCTAATAGGTCATCTAGACGAGGGATCGGGAAACGATACTTCACAGTAATCTTGTTGATAGCTCTACTATCAATGCACATGCGCCAATTGCCGTTCCTTCTTAGGGGTAAGAAGGGCGGGGACGGCACACAGACTCAAGCTCTCGCGGATAAACTGCTTCCGAAGAAGCTCATCAACCTGCCTCTTGAGCTCAGCGTGCTCAACAGGATTCATGCGATAATGTGGCAGATTGGGGAGCGAGGCCCCCAGGACTAAGTCTATAGCGTGCTGGATGTCCCGCAGAGGGGGTAACTCATCAGGGAGCTCCTCTGGCATAATGTCCGCAAACCTCATCTAGTAACGGTCGCACGGCAGGGGAAACCTCAGGTGTAGGGCAATCAGAAGCCATAGTGGCTGCCACTACATACATGATACCAGCATCAGTGCTATCTCTCAGAAACTCACTACGCCTCAGGATATGCACGGGTCTCGAAGCAATCGTGCTAGTGGACGGCTCGACCCGGCCCTTAGGCCTCTCTCTGGGCTGGGTGGGGGATAAAGTGATCTTTCGCCCCTTATCATAGAAGACACACGTGTTCGATCGACCGAAGCACGTGACATCGCGATCAAATAACCAAGGGCGGCCCAGCAGGACGTGGGCGACATCCATAGGGATGACATCGCACCAAACTCGGTCCTCAAAAGATGCTATGGTGATCGGAACGAGACAACGCTGGGTAACCTGGATCGCGGTCTTGTCGACCCAGACGACACGATAGGGGTGGGGGTGAGGCTCCGCCTTCACCTGCATGCGGTCTAGACCCTTCTGGGCCACAATATTCACACAGCTCCCACTGTCGATAGCTAATTTGCAGGGACCGCCTGCACTCGGGAAATATGTGTAGAAAATGGTAGTGCGGCGCCAATCCTCATCGGCTCGTGGGGTATGCAGAAAGCGCCTGACCACTCCCACCTCTAACGATCGCTCAGCGTCGCTCTCCCAGCCCTCCTCAACGGTGGCAGTGACCTCCTCAGTAATCTCCACATCACCCTCTAAATCGGGCTCCTCATCCTCAATCAACAGACTACGTGTGGGGCAGTGGGCCGCCACGTGTCCTCTACCTCCGCACCTAAAACACCTAAAACACTGTATACCCCCAGGCCTCTGGCCCTCGGTAGCGACAGCCTTCCCCTTCAAGTCAGGAGTGACTCGGGGGGTTGAGGTGGCGGCAGCAGTCTGGGCGGGAGCGGGCTTCCTAAACGTTGACGAATCCGTCCGGGAAGGAAACTGCTTCGTACTAGGGGCACGAAGGTACTGCTCATACTCTAGAGCGAGCTAGAATATCTGATCTACAGTCTCCAAGCGATGGGGAATCAGCTCTCTCCGGAGATCCGAGCGGAGGCCGGCCTTGAATCGAGAGGCGGTGGCAATAGGCTCCTCCGAAATATCGCTCCTAACAACTAGCTCGTCGAATCGAGCCATATACTCAGCTACGAAAAGCGACCCCTGACGTAAGCTCTGCAGCTGATCAAGTAGCTGGTCACGGTAGGAGGCAGGGAGGTATTTATCCCTAAGCCTCTCCTTCATGTCATCACATCTGGTGATGGGGTAGTAACCGTCACGCTCTAGGGCTCGCTCAACACTAATCCAATACACCTTAGCCTGTCCGACTAATTTCATCTTGGCGAACCGGACACAACGATCATCACTCATATCGTACCAATCAAAATAATGATCCATGTCCAGGAGCCAATCACTAAAGGCCTTTGGATCCAGGCGA
Organism: Platanthera zijinensis; assembly: GCA_039513925.1. Classification (NCBI taxonomy): domain Eukaryota; kingdom Viridiplantae; phylum Streptophyta; class Magnoliopsida; order Asparagales; family Orchidaceae; genus Platanthera; species Platanthera zijinensis. The sequence continues at coordinate 49,340,662 of CM077085.1, read as the reverse complement.
CCATCGAATGTCAGGGCATCGAGGCGAATCCTACGGGTGATGTCAAAACCGCGATCACCTCTCCGCGGGTCAGGATACTCATCAGGATCGTCGTCCCGGTCATAGTCGTGCCGAGCGGGCGGGGGCTCGCGCTCACGTCGACCCGGCGGGTAATACTCGTCTCGACGATGGTCACGGCGACCGTGTGGAGGGACATGGTCCCTCGGGCCAGGATGACGTGGCATGCGGTAATCTTCCCGCGGGGGCGGGGGTAGGCCATGTGCTGGCTCCGGATTCCGCCATGCAGGCGGGGTGGGGACTCTCACGGGGACCTCACGGTGGTAGCGGTCTGCCGGTGGCGGATCATCTCTGACCCGCTGCCCGCGACGGGGAGAGTCTCCCGGGTCACCCGCGATCTCATCGTCATGAAGGGAGGGAGTATCTCTAACGTGCTCTATCAGATCTAGACGACGAGTCACCGCGGCGATATCGTGACGCACATTCTCGAACTGGGCACCCATTGCGTCAAAACGTTCTAGAATACGACGCTGGAAGTCTGTGGTAGCGGTGCTCGAATTCGAGCCCGCTGCCCGGTCATTGGTGGCTGGAGGATCTACCATGCTTCTAAATGTCCTACCACTACGGAGCATGCACAATGACCCAACATTGGGCTCTGATACCAACTGATGTAGGGTAGGCTGTGCAGTGGTTTCCTAAGATGCAAGCTAGTGAGGTGTCGGGACGGACTCACGCAAACCCAATGACTATATGTCAATGCAAATTCTTGATCAGGCGGGTTAATCAATTTAAAAACAGCGAGACAACATAATAAAACATTGCATTCAATCACATAAGGATAAATAATTTCTTTTAGGCATTTAGGCAATAGCTTTCCTCCGCACGGAGGGCTAAAATAAGCGCGCGGCGAATTAGGCAACCTGCAAGGCAAGAGATTCACGTGCAAACAGCCACAAACTGTAATTCCTTAAAGCAAAGAGTTCCACAAGCGCGCAATGTTTCACAACTAAACAATACTTAGCACATCACACATAATAGAGTAATACAAATGCTGAAATAAAACTAGGGTTGCACCATTTCCACACGGAGCTGAAGTTTGGAGGCAAGGTGGGGCTTTTCGGGTGGTGGAAGACTAGATCGGGTAAGAGGAGGTGGTTCTACGGAAGGGAAAGGCGTGGTGGTTGGTGGTATGGACGGTGGGGAGGTGGATCCGGAGGTACCGGACTGGATCTGGACCAAACAGTCCAGATCTGAATAGATCCGGTGTGGACGCAAAGTAGGGGCTAGGCTGGGCTGATGGCGTGCGACTGTGGAGAGGGAGCAAGGGGGGCTGGCGGTGTGGCTGTAGGGAGAAACAGGGGCTGGCGGTGTGGCTGTAGGGGAAAATCGGGCTAGAGGCGCACTGTAGCAGCGGGTAAACAGTGCGGAACTGTAGCTACGGTACTGTAGCAGCGGTACTGTAGAGGGACTATTGCGGCACTGTAGCAGGGGCGGGCTGACTGTTTGGAAGGGAAAACAAGGAGGAAATAAGATACTTACCCAAGGAATCGTCACCAAGGGGCTCCACGGCGTCGGCACCGCGGAAGGATCACCGGAAATGAGGAAGATGAACTCTCCAAATTTCAGCAATCCAATTCCTGCAGCCCTAACACTTCTATTTATAGGAGAATGGAATTAGGGCAACCGGAATCGACGGCTATGATTGGCCGGCGGTTCCGATCCCATAAGTACATGAAATAAAATCCAAAATATAAAATGTCATATATGAAACTGAGTCGAAACGACGAGCCGGACACATCCGCGGTGGCGGATCGCCGGTCCGATCAAGCCCGTCGACGCGAATATACGAAGGTGGGGGCCTGCCTTGCGTCGAGATGCGCCCGATGGTCCCCCATCACCTCGACTCGAGTCTTTCAGGAAGCGCATGAAATTAACTCAGGATCGTCAGGCCAAATATTATGATCAAAAACATAGATCAGTGGAATTCAATGTTGGAGATTATGTTTTTCTGAAGGTCAGACCAGTCAAGGATGTATCTAGAACCAGACGGATAAAGAAATTAAGTCCAAGATTCGTTGGTCCGATCGAGGTACTTGAGCGTTGTGGTGAGTTTGCATACAAGTTAGCCTTACTAGAGGATATGAATGGACCACATGATGTATTCGACATCTCCTAGCCGAGGAAGAGCAGTCATATCTCTTAGTCAGATAATTAGTATTGAGAAAGCACCAATTAAATCAAATTTAGTATCAGTATCAAACCAGTCAAAATAATTGACTCAAAGTTTCAAAAGCTCAGGACCAGAAAGATCCGTTTTATAATGGTCTTTTGGATGGGCTGCGGTCGACCAGAGCATATATAGTGTTGGGTACATTGAAAAATGTGTACCTGATTTGGACAAGTCAAACTTAGCTCAATGATATACATCAAGGTGTATTTGATGTTATTTTAAGTTTATATGTGCAGGTTAAGAATGTGCTAAAATGTAAAGAAAAATTTCTAAGTCCATATGTCGACACCTGAGGAAGCTGTGTCGACACTTCAGTAAGATTGTGTCGACACTTGGAAATGGTTGTGTCGACACCTCAGTGAAATTGTGTCGACACCGGGAGGCAGTGTCGACACACAGAGGCAGAGTCGACAACAACTGTGTCGACACCTGGAGGCAGTGTCGACACACGCTATGTTCTGAATCTACATCAACTGTGTCGATACACAGGACTTGTGTCGACATACAGCTGAGTCTAGACCAAGTTGATTGCTGATGAATGGTGAAGTGTTTGTGTCGACACAAATAATCTGTGTCGACACATTCTCAAGAAGCAGTGTCAAGAAGCTGTGTCGACATCAAGACAGCTATGTCGACACCACCAAAGTCTGTGTCGACACTTAAGTCACTTGTGTCGACACATATTGACAGATGGTCTCGACACATATTGACAGATGGTCTCGACACATATTGACAGATGGTCTCGACACTTTATGACAGACAGACTCGACGCTTTGTTGACAAAGACAAAGGCTCAAGATCTGTTTGATGACTTGACAGCTGTGAGTTACAATAAGTTTACTGAAGCTGTCAGACTTGTCAGAAGTTAGTTATAAACCGGATCAGCCGGTTAACATGGATGAAGTCTATAAATAGATGGATTCAGAAGAACGATCATACATAATAATTGTCACCACTAACACAATTAGAGATTGATCTCTGATCAAGAAAGTACAAGTCACAAAGAAGAAGATCTTCGTAAGAAGATCTAAAGAGACATTCTGAAGTGATCATCCACTCAGATTCAGTCTAAGTTGAATTCAATCTAGAATTCAGAAGTATCTTCAAGAGGTTTGGAAAGAGAGAGTTCCAACTATTTGAAGTCAAGAAGGAGACAATCACAGGTCTCTCAAGAAGCAAATACTGAACTATTCTGTCAAGAAGATTCAGATCTATTTCTGGAATCTAAGGAGAAAGCTGTCAGTCAGTGATATTCAAAGGAAATCAACTCAACTAAGTTCAGATTCAAGAAGCTTTGAAGAAAGCTAAGATCAAGTTGATTTCAGCCATCAGTCTCTTCAAAAGCTGATCAAGAAAGTTCTTATCCCTTTTCTCTCAATAGGGGTAAGAGGTTATAAAAAATTCCTTATCAAATTTTGTAGGATCTATTCATAGATCTGAGTTGTAAGCATGTTTTTATAAAGGCTGAGTGTAGGAGATTTGTTCTCTGAGTGGTAGGGCTGTTTATGCCTGAGTTGTAGGAGAAGATATTCTCTGAGTTGTAGGCCTTGTGGCAAGGCTGAGGTAGGGCTTGTTAGCCTGAGTTGTAGGAACCTTATAGGGTTCTGAGTTGTAGGAATCCTTCTGGATTCTGAGCTGTAGGATCTGAGGATCTGAGTTAAAGGAAGAAGTTAGGCCGAATCTAGCACACTGCTAAATGAGTGAAGGGGGAAAGTGGATGTACCCAAACCTTGGGGAACCACTATAAATTCTGTGTGCAATCTGTGAATTGTGTAGCTGTAGAATCTGTGATTGTGTGTGCTGAGTTTGCTGTAGAATTTTTTGTTATATATTACAACATTGTAGTTATATTCTGCTTTAAGTTAAAACAAGAATTAGTACCTATTCACCCCCCCTCTAGGTGTTTAGGTAGTCTTGAAAGTAAAACTATCATATAGGAAAGAGAGGATGAACTTGGAAGCAGTGGATTTTATGCCTTCCTTTCGACCGAGGTATATCTGTAATTTTCGAGGACAAAATTTTTATTATGAGGAGAGATTTGTAACATTCGTAATTTATGCGAAAAATAAACTTTAATTTCTGGATCCGAGTGCGAGCGAAATTGATTGAGCCAGCTCCTTGTCGAGGTATGGTTTTAGTATGGTTTATTTTTGTGCGTTAATCAATAGATTAATTGAAGTTATTGGAAATTTATTTGACGCGTTTTTGTGTTGGTGCGAGAGTGTGGCGTGTAGATTTATCAGTTAGTGAGGAGTGAAAAATTTGAAATAAGATTTAAAATGCCAAAAATTCTCCAATTAAAGCCGATTACGGTTTACATAACCGAGCGTCACTTTTCTTTTATCCCCCATTCGTAAATTAAACTGCTGAAAGCACTATTTATTCCTCGTAGTTGCTCGACATATACAGAAACCGCCGACCGATTCGCAGACGGCTCCCGCGGGATTCCTCTTTCCGAGTTGTAGATCATCGACGCTTAAATTGGTGGATGTCATTTTCAGTCGTGGTCGGTTTGATAACGTTCAATTTTTTGGGCTTGTCCTCTTCCGTTTCAGAAATCTTAACCCTCCACTTCTAGAGGAGTGATTAGTCCCTTTCCTTCATCTTGAGATAACATATTTGAAATTTTAGAATAATTAAAAATATGTATAATGTGTTCCTTTTAGGTATTTGAGGAAGTTTTGGGAAAAGGGAGCCCGTGGTTTTTCAGAAAAGGATACATGTTTTCAGAGTAACCTGTTCAGTCATACTGTTGCGCTGCGCTTATGAGCGCCACAATTCTTTTGTAAGAAATTTGACTTCTTTCAGTTAAACATATCATTTTGGATAGATCATGTATTAAATTATGTTAGTACACGTATAAGAAGATACACGTTTTTACTGTCAAATAAGACCAACAACGGAGGAATAAGTTAATATGTTTGAGAATTGGATACTATTTACCCAAAAATTGGGAATTGGATGATAACGAAATTGACGTAGCAGGACATACAATTAGACACTAAAATTAATAGCTTAATTCACGATTAGACCTAGTTTAAAGTGTAAAATACATTTAGGCTAAAATATCATATTAAGCCACATGAAGTATGTTAATCTAGTGGACTCAAATTAAGTGTTACACCATGGCTGTCGTACCAACCACGAGATTAGATCAATCCAAAAAATGGTGAGAGGGGTCCAACCTCATTCTTTTGGTGGAGGCACACCACCGCACTCATAGGGCCAACAACCCACTATACAAGATTCAGACTTAGGATCGATGACCCTTGATTCCAGATATAAAACTTCTCAAATAAGAGTCTTTGTTCTCCTCGAAGGACATTCAGTTCAAGGCACCAATAGATTTGTCACTCAAACTACAGTTTTCAGTTTTGTGCATGGTCTCCATTAATAACAAAGATTTAATAAGTCAATTGTGAAATCTATTAGAACTAAACTCCAAAAAATTATGCATAACAACAGAACTTGAATTTCTTTTAGATACATGTTAACAGTAAGGTATATATATATTTATATGTTACAAATCAGTTTACATCACGCACAACATATAGATAGCTATTAATCGATAATTTATTTAATGAAGATTGTCATTCAGAACAGAGAATAGAAACAAAATACCCAAGACACAAAAATGATTAATTAAAAGGATTAATTATGCTAGGCTAAACACAAAAGTCCAAACCATATAAAAAGTTTCAGATTAGTAACCTCTTACTCATATGACCAGTAGTCCACATGAGCCTCAGACGTTGGGTCGTCAGCCACAGTTTCGGACTTGAGGATTTTCAGTTACAAGCCCGTATCCCACTCGGGGAGCACTTCAGATCAGCTCACGATGCCCACGATTCAACATTTGGGCTCCATAATTAGATTAAGTACAATAAATCATAACTCATGAAATTTGAATGCTCAATTCTTTAAGGAATTCAGAGTACCTAAAATCTGTACAAATAAGAACTCAGATACTAAGACAGTTTTCATAAAACATATTTTCAGAAATTGATATATAAATTAGCGGACAGAACAATCAGTAACCTGCGCTGAAAAGTCAAAACTCATATTTTTATACATACAAACAAAAAATATATATTTTTAGTGTTATTAGAAGAAGTAATCTTTCTTACTCTCCTGTGGGTCTGACCCAGTTGGAACTTGTTTTTACAGGGATCATCGGTGAATAGCTGCGCTTAGGATAAGCGTCACGGTTCTTCATTTTCGGTTGTCTTTTCCTTTATTTGTAATTCGGTTCAGTAGTAGTACTTGTTCTTTGGACTTCATGTACTTGAATTGTTTGATGTTTTCAATGTAATAGACATTATGTAAGCTTTCAGTGATTCAGATTTTGCTGTTCTTACCTTTATTAGTTGGCTCTGTGAATCAAAGTTTGAAGTACCCTCCCTTAATTGCATGTATTACTTCCGCTAAGTTTCTTTGGAAATTTTTATTTATGTATGTTATGTACCAGTTTTAATTCTGCTGCTTAGTTTACTTCTTATCGCGGTGCCCGATCAGACTACCGATTTGCTATTAAACTAGGTTGGGGTGTTACAGATCACGACTCAACATAAGGTAAAGAACTTTGACTTATTGATTTTGAAATCATATTTTACAATTAAAATTTTGTTTGAAGAATATATTAATTAATTCAATCTCACTAATTTATTGATTACAATTAGATTTGTCTTTCATGATTATTATTACATAGTAATTGTATATCCTCTATATTTTTAAAACAAAATATTTCAGAAAAATATGCGAGTAAAATTGGAAATACATTATATAACTGTTTAAAAACCGAAACTGCACTCCCATAACCAACTCAAAACCACACCAATGTCAAACCACACCGCAAAGTTTTGGTGCGGTGCGGTTTTGTTCTGTTCAAAACCAATCCCCTTTAGTGCGATTGAGGTTTGAGTTTAAACTACACAAGTTTCACCAATAATAATAAATATAAATATTATAGATAAAAAACAATATTATAATAATATTAATAATAAAATAATAATAAGAATAAATAGGTTGCGATTCATAATTCTACTTTAGTCCAGTTCGTATCGGGTCTAAGGATCTTGAAACTGTTTGAGACTTATATGTTGCGGTTCTGGTCCCGGTTCTTGTCTTGATAATAAAATGATAGAACCACACACAAACCAATGTTGTTCACGGTTCCAAAATTCAAACCGGAACCCGAATAATTCGCGTGTCTGGTTCTTTGCGGTTCCAATTCGGTTCCGGTCGGTTTACGGTTTTTGGTTTTAAGTGACAGATCTAATTCCACCGCACTCGGCTGGACTTCGCATTGTCGAATGAGGCCGATCTCACCTTCTTATCAACAATCTTGTTTTAACAATGATCTCGTTTTATTGAAGATCTCGTTTCAGCGACGATTTTGTTTTGAACTGAACTCACTGGCTTTCTCCCTCATGAGTTCGATTGGCTCTTGTTCTTGTCTCATCACGACTCCCTCCCGCCATTCAATTGAAATTACGTCCTCCTGTCCGAGCTTGGTGTTCTCGCTGTTGATCTCATTCGCGGAGTTTGCATTTGCAATATCGCTGTTCCTCGTGCTCATTGAATCTGCACTGCTCGGGCATATCTTTTCTTCGATTCACCATGATGAGAAGTCGATGTTGACCCTCACCGTCGAACTAAAAATTTTCAGCATTGATCTCGAGCTCTTGATCGATTAATTTTACAGTATTTCAAAGACTCTTACCATAACTGAATCTTGTCTGTGTTATTTTTTAGGGTTCATACTAGCACATCCGGTCTCTTAGTGTTAAGAAGTCGCCTATGGTGACACATCAATGTTACTACTTCACGACCTCATTCTATTTCCACGGATAAGACCACAACTACGAATTTCCAAAATCAACTCGACTCATAGACCTGTGATCAACATCGTACGGTTGATCTCATCTTTCGGCTCGTTTCTCTAACCATCATGCTCCAACTGAAGCCTTATGACATCGTGGATGCCATGTGAACTCATTTACAATTGTTAGTTCAGACTGACAATGCTTATGAATTTTTACTTTTACATACTATCCAGTCCACTCGTCAGATAAACCGTACCATTATATAATTTCATGTCTACATGATGGATTTGTGGAGTCAATTTGCGATCATCGAACCCACTCATAAGTTAGGTGTCATACGCTTATTTTACTCTCATCCAACTCTGCGTGATCGTCGACATTTTCTTCAATTTCTCATGCATCTACATGTTGAATTCTAGATATTTGTGGGGATTCTCCAACAATGCTCAACAGTTAATGGGCATGTTGAATAATGCATGAATTTTTACTTTTACATATCACTTCATACATATTCAACAGTTAATGGGCATGCTGCAAATCACTAGTTCTTCGTTTGATTCTTGCACCTCCTTCCTTGTTGCCGCTACAGGTATATCTTCTACCTTCTGGATTCTGAACTCTGGAGCTTCCTATCACATAACTAGCGGGGCATCGACACTTCTGTTTCCATGGTAGCTTTATCTGGATTCTTCTTACTTTGATGGTGAACTCCAATTGACCAGTCTATCAGTTAGACATAAAGATGCTTTCTTTAATGGAAATGTGGATGAGTTTTATATGAAGTTTCTACATATTTTGTAGTGCAACTCGGTAGTTGCAAGATTTCCAAGTTGAAGAAATTTTTTATTTTCTTTAACTGTCTCCACAAACCTAGTTTCTATATGTTTGGCAAAGCTATTAAGGTACATGGGTTATATCGAAGCCAAGCTAACAACATTGTTTTCAACAAACATTCTAGAGAATGTAAAATTTATGTTCTGTAATCATAACTAGAGATTAATGTGGGATTCATAACTTCAAAGGAAAACTTACAATTGAGTTTGAAGTCAAGGTATTGCATCTACAGGAATGTAAAAGCCTGATCTCTTTAGGTTACTGTTCTTGTCGAATGATTTGCGACCCTCCTGTCCTTTTATTCCACGGCTAACTAATATTAAGAAAATAGAAGGAAAATGTTGGATTGCTGGGAAAGCACGTGGAGGAGGCGCTCTAGAACACTGCAGGCATGCCTTGCACTGGCCGGTGGGTTTGGGCCTACAATTTGGACGCCCTTACTTGTGACAACCTGCAAACCGCCACAAAGTTTCATTATTCATTACTGTAGGAAACAATTGGCAAACCTTGTATATCCTTCTTTCATATATCAAATACAAGAGAGAGTATAAATATATAGGAGAAGAGAGGGAGGAAGAATCCTATACAATAGATGTGAGACTAAAGGAGAAAGAAGAAAAGGGCCTATACATGAGCTTTTACATCATTTATCTTTATGTCTTCTAACACTCCCCTGCAAGCTGGAGCGCACAAGTCGTAGGCACCAAGCTTGGACAAGAACTGGTAATACAATTTGCGAGGTAATGCCTTAGTAAGGATATCAGCAACTTGCCCAGAAGCAGGAACATGTTCAAGCTTTAGCACCTTTGATTGAACCTTTCCCGAACAAAGTGACAATCAACCTCAATATATTTAGTCTGCTCATGGAGCACGGGATTCTTTGCAATATGTATTGCTGCTTGACTGTCACAAAACAACGTTGATGGTGAGGACAACCTCCCAAATCCATTAGAAGACTATCCAACCAGGTTTGTTCTGATGTAACAGCTGCCATCGCACGATACTTAGTCTCAGCAGACGAGCGAGCAACCACCGTTTGCTTCTTACTCCGCCATGTGATAAGATTTCCTCCAAAGTATGTACAAAAACCAGTAGTAGAACGTCGATCATCCAACGAGCCCGCATAATCCGCATCAGAGTATGCAATAAGAGAAAGGGAGGAAGATGGTGTTATGTGTCGTGTTCGTGTCGTTTATCTTTATTCTGCGTATTTAATTTTAGCGTATTTGACCCATTGTTATAAGCCTAAATGGGGGGCACTTTTGTGGAACCTATTTATATGTGTGTTGTATTTGAAGGAGGACAAAAATTAGAACAAGAAATCTCTCTCTCTTATTTCTCTCTTCCCCTCTCTCTCTAAACCCACGGTTCTTTTCTTATGTTTCCCTAGCCGAAATCCCGCACGGCTTCTGCCGACCGCAGAAAATGCCTGATCGACACAGCGCTTCCCTCCTCCACCATCGCTCCACTGCCGGTAACACGCTCCAAGGGCAAGGGCCATATCAACTTGGTATCAGAGCCACACACCGTCATCTCCCGCCTCGCCTCCGCTCGGCCGCACCCGCACTCACGCGCTTTACCCACGGTTCTTTTCCTATGTTGCCCTATGTTGTGTACACAAGAATGACTGGTGGTGTAGGTGGTTTAGGTGGGATGGGTGGGGGAAGTAGAGGTGGACTGGTGGAATTTACGGGAATAACAGGTCGCGGGAGAGGTGGCGGAAGAGAAGGGTCAATAGGTTTAGAGTAATACGGCTGATCTTCGAGAAATGTGACATCAGCAGAAGTAACCACCTTGCGATCCGTGAGAGAAAAACAAATGTAGCCCTTCTGAGTTCGAGAATAGCCCACAAACATATATTTAGTGGCACGGGGGGCAAGTTTGTCAGTGGACGGGCCAAGATGATGAACAAAACATACGCAACCAAACACGCGTGGGGTGATGGAGAATGGAGGTTGGGAGGGAAAAAGGAGATTGAAGGGAACCGTAAAATTGAGGATAGATGAAGGCATGCGGTTGATAAGAGTGCAAGCGGTTGAAACCGCAAAATTCCAATATTGTTTTGGAACATTCATCTGAATCATAAGGGAGCGGGTGACCTCGATCAGGTGTCGATTCTTGCGTTCAGCAACGCCATTTTGTTGGGGGGTATAGACACAGGAGGTCTGATGGATGATCCCAAACTCCGCACAGAGGTGAGAGAAGGTATGATTACTGTATTCACGGGCATTATCGGTGCGGAGGGTTTTAATGGTTGTGGAGAACTGGTTGCGAGTTTCAATGAAAAAGGTACGGAATACACCGGGCAATTCAGAGCGGTCACAAAGGAGATATAGCCAGGTCACCCGAGAGTAGTCATCGACAAATGTGACAAAGTAACGGTATCCAAAAAGACTTGTAATTTTGTAAGGGCCCCAAATATCGGAGTGAACAAGATCAAAGGGAGCAGGACGCCGAGAAGGATGTGGTGAGAACGTAGAGCGATGATGTTTCCCATAGACACAGGACTCACACTTGAACTCGTGAAAGGACACGTCTGGGAGAGATTTTTTGAGGATGTTTAGAGGAATGACCCAGACGTCGATGTCAGTCAACTGAGCTAATAGAAGACAACACCGTTGGGGGAGACGGATTAAGGATATAGAGACCATTTGACAGATGCCCTTTTCCAATGATGGTTTGCGTCTTGCGATCCTGCACAACACACGAGTTAGAAGAAAAAATAACAGCACAATCGAGGTCAGCAGTGAGTCGACCAATAGAGATAAGGTTGAACGGAGAGCCCGGAACATGAAGAGCAGAGCGAAGAGTAATGGAGGGAGTGAGGTTAATATCTGCCGCACCAGAGACGGGAAGTGTGTCCCCACTAGCAATAGTAATGAACTGGGGATGCACGTAGTTCAAATATTGTGGTGGTTTCCGTGATGTAATGTGGTGAGAGGCCCCGGAATCCAAAATCCAGGATGAGCTGTGAGCAAGGCAGGAGGTACCACCATCGGAAACAGACACCGCGGAGCCCGGAGGACAACTGATCATTTTGCAAGAAATAGTACGCAACGGTCACAGTGACAACGCACCAGCGGCAAGAAACGGCCACGACCAGCGCGGTAAGAACAGAGTCTGCAGCGGCTAGAAACAAGCAGGCTGCGCGGTTAGGAGAAGACCGCAATAGAAGCAAACACCTGGCGATTAAGGAACCAGACCGGGCGGATAGAGAAAGACCAGGCCACAGCAAGAAGAAGCCGGCGACAGCAAGAACCAGGCCGCAGCGGGAAGGACCAGACCGCAACGAGAAGGAGCAGTCGACAGCGAGAAGCAGGTCGCACCAAGAAGAGGCAGAGCGGGAGGCCGCAGCGAGAAGAGGCTCAGTACACGCGGGCACACCAGCGATTAGGCAGATCACGACCAAAATGGGGAAAGGGAAATCCGCACGGTCAGGTGGACAGCCGTGAATAGATATAGAGAGGAGAACTCGCACCAGTAAGGAAAGGTCACAGCGGGAAGCAAGATACTGCGAGCTAGGAACTCGAGCGGTCAGCAGACGAGACCGCGAGTAAAACAACTCAAAGCAGTAAGAGGAAGGGCCCGCTGCGGACAGAAAGAGAAACCGCAGCGGGTAGACAGAAAAGGTGTCCGCGCGGGTAGAGCAAGCGACGAGACGAGGCCGCGAGAAGAGGAGGCAGGCCGCGACAAGAGTCCAGAAACAACCACGCGAGCATGCGAGAGGAGAGAAACTCGCGGCGGACAAGAGAAGATCCCGCTTCGGGGAAGGAGAAGTCCGCGAGTAGAAAAGCTCGAGCGGACAGAAGAAGAGATGGCGCGGATAAAAGGAGAGTTCGCAGCGGATACGGAGAGGAGCTCGCAGCAGAGAAGAGGAGATCGCGAGGTTGAAGAACACAAGCAGCAAGGAGACCTTAGCGGTCAAGAGGAGAGGAGCTCGCCGCGGATAAGAGGTGAGCTCGCAGCGGAGAAGAAGAGCGCGTGGCAGCAAGCAGAAGAGCACGCAGCGGACAGAATGTGAGTCTGCAGCGGATAAGGAGGTGGTCCCCACGGGTCAAAGGAGAAGATGGCTATAAGAAGCCTGAGGGGGGGTGGAACCACGGAGGAGAAAAAGAGAAGAGGAAACAAAGAGGGCAGTCCGCAGAAGCTATGCGGATAAGAGAAGGAAGACCGCAACCGGAGCGGATAGAGCCGCAGACTGGAATGAGGCGGGTAGACGGGAAGGAGGCGAGCAGTCCGTAGAAGCTAGGCGAGCTGGCGGGTAGAAAGGCAAAACCGCAGGCTGAGGACCGGTCCCTCTGATACCATGTAGAGAAAGCTCCAAACCTTGTATATACTTCTTGAATTCATAATTACAAGTATGAATACATTTATATAGGAGAAGAAGAAAGAGAGAAATCCCAAACCAAGATGTGGGACTAATACAAATAGAGAGAGAAGAGAGAAGAATGGGCCCCTAGATGAGCCCTAAAGTAGGCTTTTCTAACAATTTCAAATGGTTTCGTTATATATATAATTAAAAAGATAAGTATATATATCGATATATATAAATTTTTGTATAAGGTTATTGATTTGGGGCTTTGTGGCTTGGGGCCAAAAGGTTATGAGTGGTGGTAGGCTGATCATTTAAGTGGTTCGAGAGGCTTTCCAATTTGATACAGGACGGTTGTTAGGCTGTAGGGGAATTCTTAAATGATGAAATACACATGTAATTTTCTGCTAAGTAATTGCAACAAAATTATGAAATTGATCTAGGCAACGCAAATATGCACGACAGAGATTGGGTGTTAGAAAACAAGAGCTTGTTCTAATGAGAATTAAGATAAAATTGCTTAGATCAAATATTCGGCGACTAAATCTTTCAAGTAATTTAGAAGGTTTTTTGCAAACTTTCACGAATTAATATCCCAAAGCATATACAATTCAATAATTGTTCAACACAGTGAAATAGGCTTTCCAATTAGAATTTACGCAAGCATTCAAAACCAAACTGGGAAATTTCCTGCAATTTCAGGCATCTGACAGTGCCTCCAAGGCCTGATTTGTTGCTGATTTCTGAGTTTCGGCCCCACTTTGGGTTTCCGGAGGTTGGGGAATGCTGGAAGAGGATTTTCGGTTGGAGAAGCACCAAGAATGTTTGCTGAATGTGGGCCTTGAAGGTTTGATTGCAAGTGACTGGGAGGCCAGAAGGTGCAGCCGTCTGAGACAACTACTGGATGGGTTGGAGTGGGGCTGGCAGTCGAATTCTGGGCCACGGAAGGCTCGAATTCTGCAGGAGAAGGGCTGTATTGGGATGGAACTGAAGTTGGGGGGCTGATCGGCACAAACAAAGCCTTGGATGGACACATGAACACCCCAAAGTGGCTGGCGGCAGGAATAACTGCTTTGTATTTTGCTGGCCGGCAGGAATAAATTGCCTGTAACCGTCAAATTAGTGGGTTACAGCATTTGGAGTCGTTTTTTGGAGTTTTCCGGCGGTAATTATTTGTGGTTATAGCCTTATAGGTAGTATTTGTGGTTATAGCCTTATAGGTAGTGTTGGAGAGGTAAAATTTGTGTATTATTCAACTAAAGAAAAGGCTCCCTCATATTTATAGGAAGGAGATAAAACTATAAGGGCAAAACAGTAAAACATGAGTAAAAATATCATAATTCTAACACTCCCCCTCAAGTTGGGCGTGTGATATCTTGCATGCCCAACTTGCACATAATTTTTTGAACGCAATCTGACTTAACCCCTTGGTGAGAGCATTCACTAGCTGTTGATTTGAAGGAACAAATGATGTGGTCACAACTCATTTTTTGATAATCTCTTTGATGAAGTGACGATCAACCTCCACATGCTTTGTGCAGTCATGTTGGATGGGATTGTGGGCATTGCTAATGGCGGCTTTGCTATCACAATAAAGCCCTACAGTGTCTTTGTCTTTCATGCCAAGATCGTTCAAAGAGGATTTGATCTCCTTCACAAATCTCATGTGCCATAGCTTGTAATTCTGCCTTTGCACTTGACCTAGCAACCACATGTTTTTTACTCCTCCACGTTACCAAATTACCGCCAACAAAAGAACAATAACCAGAGGTGGATCTCCTGCCATCAACTGAACCGGCCCAATCAGCATCAGTATAAACTTCAACAATCAGTTCTTTTCCCGGGGAGAACAAGATATCCTTTCCAGGAGAGAACTTGAGATACCGATGAATACGGTAGACAGCCTCTAAGTGACGAGTTTTGGGTGAATGAATGAACTGACTGATGACACCCACGACATATGAGATATCCAGGCGAGTATGTGATTAATAGATATGGCGATCAGACAGTCGTTGAAATCCAGTAATATCAACAACCACTTCCCCATCATCTCTTACCCAATCAGTGGTTTACTTCAATTGGGGTGTTAGCAGGTCTGCACTCACTCAACCCACATGACGAGCAAGTCGAGGATATACTTTCTCTGAGATATGAATATACCATGTTTTAATCAAGCGATTTCTATTCCTAGGAAGTATCTAAAATTTCCTAGGTCTTTTACTTCAAACTCTGTTGTCAATTTGTGTTTCAGAATCTATATTTCTTCAGTATCATCGCCCGTGATAATATAATATCATCCACGTAAACAATAGAGCAGCGTGTCTCCCATGTTTATGTCTTACAAATAAAGTATGATCAGAATTGCTCTGGGAGTATCCAAATGCGGTCATAGCTTTATAAAATCTCTCAAACCAGGCCCGAGGAGATTGTTTTAGGCCATATAAGACTTTCTTCAACCTGTATACCTTTCCCCCAGATCCTGCCAGTGTAAGACCAGGCGGTAACGACATGTAGACTTTTTCTTTTAAGTCCCTGTGAGGAAACACAATTTTCACATCTAACTGCGTCAAAGTCCACCCTTTGCAGGCAGCACATGAGAGCAAAACTCTTATAGAATTTATCTTTGCCACATGGGCAAAGGTTTCCTGGTAGTCATTTCCCATAGTCTGGGTACATCCCCTAGCTACCAACCGAGTGTTGTACCGCTCAACAACACCTTCAGAGTTCTACTTGTCGGAGAACACCCACTTACATCCTACCGCACTCTTTCCAGGTGGCAAGGGGACCAACTCCCATGTGCAATTCTTTTTCAGGGCCAGCAACTCCTCTCGCATAACATCCAATCACTTTTGCTGAGCAATAGTATCCAATCACTTTTGGTGAGCAATAGTATCCAACCACTTTTGGTGAGCAATAGTATCCAATCACTTTTGGTGAGCAATAACATCCTGCCAAGTTGAGGGGATAAAAATGGGGGGGAGAGAGGCAATAAAGAGTTTATGTGAGAGATAATGAGTTGTATGACACAAAGTGGGACATTGGATGTTGGGTAGAGTTACCTTGAGAGCCCAAAGAAGGGTTTGATGTTGGAGCAGGTAGCCTGAGAGATGTCAATGTACCTGGACCCCTTTTCCGCCGAGTATACACCTGTAAAAGAGGAGCGGTCACGGGAGTGGACACAAGAGTAGTCACAGGAGCGGTCACAGGAGTAGGAGCGGGAATAGTCACTATAGGACGAATAGGAAGAGAAAGAGAACTCACATCCATTGGGTGAGACTCCCCTTGAAGTGAGGACTCGTAGTAGGACTCAGACTACTGAAACGTGACGTCCATAGTAATGAATGCTTTTCTGGAAGCTGGATGGAAGCATTTATATCCTTTATGGGTAGGAGAATACCCAATAAAGATACACTTGAGGGCACGGAGATCAAGTTTGGACGTAGGGTGCACATGGACAAAACACACACACCCAAAGATCCGAGGGAGCAGATTTGTGGGGGAAATAGAAAGAGCTTCAAGAGGTGACTTGTGGTCAAGAACACGAGTCGACAAATGATTAATGAGGTATGTCGCAGTGAAAACCGCATCACCCAAAAATACTTAGGGAGGTTCATCTTCAGGAGGAAACATCGAGCTACCTCTAAAAGATGACGATTCTTACACTCGACAACCCCATTCTGAGTCGGGGTGTAGACACAAGATGTCTGATGTATAATGCCCTGATCACTAAGATAACGCTCAAAGGAGGAGTCGACATACTCCCAACCACTATCACTGTGCAAAACTTTAATGGTAACATTAAACTAAGTAGCCACCATCTTTTGGAAACGTTGAAATAACATTAAAACACCATTTGTGTTTCATCAAGTAGACCCATGTTCAGCAAGAAAAACAATCCATAAACTCAACAAACAAGTAGAAACCAGAAATAAGGACAACATGGTGTAAAGTGAGATCTCAAATCTTGTATATACTATCTTGAATGAATAGTTACAAGTATACATACACTTATAGAGGAGAAGAATGAAGAGAGAAATTCTAATACATGATGTGGGACTAATACAAGGAGAGAGAAAAAGGAGAAAACATGGGCCCTTAAATGGGCTTTTCTAACACTCCCCCGCAAGCTGGAGCGTACAAGTCGTAGGCACCAAGCTTGGATAAAAACTGATAGTATAGCGGCCTGGAGAGAGCTTTTGTCAGGATGTCCGCAACTTGGTCGGTAGCAGGAACATGCTCCAAATCTATCTTCTTTGACTGTACCTTTTCCCGGATAAAGTGACAGTCAACTTCGATATGCTTTGTGCGTTCGTGGAAAACTGGATTCTTGACAATATGAATTGCTGCCTGACTGTCACAAAATAAGGTTGCCGGAGATGAGAGACGAACACCCAAGTCTCCTAGAAGGCTTTCAAGCCAAGTTAGCTCAGAAACAACAGCAGCCATAGCCCAGTACTTAGCTTCAGCAGAAGAACGCGCAACCACAGTCTGTTTCTTGCTACGCCAAGTTATGAGGTGGCCACCAAAGTAAGTACAGAACCCAGTTGTGGAGCGCTTATCATCAATAGACCCTGCATAGTCAGCGTCAGAATACGCGACAAGAGATAGAGATGTGGATGGCTTGTACACAAGTCCTTTTCCGGGGGCGATCTTGAGATATCGAAGGATGCGTTCGACAGCTTGAAGATGAGATGTCCGGGGAGCGTGCATGAACCGACTCACAACTCCCACAACAAAGGAGATGTCCGGTCGAGTCACCGTAAGGTAGATCAGCTTCCCAACCAGGCGTCTGTAATATTCCGGATTTGTAAGTAGCTTGTCAGAGTAAGAGCTATGGGCCGAGAGCTTG
The DNA here is from genome assembly GCA_039513925.1 of Platanthera zijinensis. Lineage (NCBI taxonomy): Eukaryota > Viridiplantae > Streptophyta > Magnoliopsida > Asparagales > Orchidaceae > Platanthera > Platanthera zijinensis. The sequence continues at coordinate 49,322,615 of CM077085.1, read as the reverse complement.
TGATTGGCGTCCATAGGAGTGTCCGCAGGTTTGCACCCAGAATAACCTGCATCATGAAGGAGGTCCATACAGTACTTCCTTTGAGATAACACAAGACCATCAGAGCATCGTGCGACCTCGAGCACAAGAAAGTACCGAAGGTTGCCCAGATATTGTCTGAAAAGCGGAATTTAACTGTTCCTTGATCTGTTGTATTCCTGCCGTGTCATTTCCAGTAATCAGGATATCGTCAAAGTAGACAAGAAGAATCACAGTCTCGGTTGGCCGGTGTCGGGTGAAGAGGGAAAAATCAGCCGAGCTCCGAGTGAAGCCACTAGCACAGACCACCTTATTGAATTTTTCAAACCACGCACGCGGGGACTGTTTGAGACCATAAATGGATTTCCGAAGATGACATACCAAAGACTCCCCCGTGGTCTCAAACCCGAGAGGTTGCTGCATATAGACCATCTCCTGTAGATCGTCGTTGAGGAAGACATTCTTAATATCCAGCTGATAAAGTGGCCAGTGACGATGAACAGCCAAGGAGAGAAGAACGCGGACGGTGTTCAATTTTGCCACGGGAGAGAAGGTTTCCTCGTAATCAAGGCCATGTTGCTGAGTAAATCCCCGTGCCACGAGGCGGGCCTTCAGACGGTCGACAGTGTCATCCGCTGCATGTTTAATAACAAAGACTCATTTGCAGCTAACAGAGGTGTGGCCTGCAGGAAGAGGAACCAGATCCCAGGTTTGGTTAGCCCAGAGAGCCCGCATTTCATCGTTTATAGCGGCCCGCCACCCGGGGTGTTGAAGCGCCTTCTGCACAGTGTTAGGTATAGAAAGAGAAGAAAGAGAGGTAGCAAATGCGTAGAGATGCGGCGTCAGCCGATGAAGAGAGACGTAGTTGGCCAAGGGATGAGCTGTAGAGACAGGAGCTGGATCTGCCGTAGCCGATGTAGCCCTGGTAGCGGGGAGCTGGGTCACGGGAGCATCTTTGGACGGGCGACGAGAGTAGACTCGGATAAGTGGTGGAGGAACCCGAGGAGGAACGTTGGGAGAGGAGGAAGAGGACGGCATAGATGATGTGACTGGTACGGCAGGCCGGGGAATAGAGGGAGCAGAAGTCGAGGTGGTGGTAGGTAAGTGGAAGGGCTGGTCTTCGCAGAAGGTGACATCCGCTGAAACGACCAGCTTGCCGTCAGAAGGAGAGTAGCAGATGTACCCCTTTTGAGTGCGGGAGTAGCCAACAAACATATACTTGGCGGTCCGAGGAGCAAGTTTGTCAGAAGGAGGGCCAAGAAGGTGGACATAGCACACACACCCGAAGATCTGCGGTGTGAGAGAGGTGAGGGTGGTGGAGGGATAGAGGAGGTGGATGGGTGAGTCAAAATTAAGCACAGACGAGGGAAGACGGTTGATGAGATGACAGGCGGTGGATACCGCAAAGTTCCAATATTCGTCTGGGACGTGCATTTGGAACATAAGGGAGCGCGCAACATCGAGAAGATGATGATTTTTGCGTTCCGCCACTCCGTTCTGCTGAGGGGTATACGCACAGGAAGTTTGATGGATGAAACCAAATTCAGCGCAGAGATTTGAGAAGGTGCAACCCGTATACTCGAGAGCATTATCAGTGCGAATTACTTTGAGGGGGGTGGCGAACTACGTACGCATCTCAAGTAAGAAGGTGCGAAACACAGAAGTAAGTTCAGTTCGATCGTGTAGTAAGTAGAGCCACTTGGTACGCGAGTAATCGTCAATGAACGTTACAAAATAACGAAAGCCAAAAATACTGGGGACTTTATAAGGACCCCATACATCAGAATGGACTAAAGATAAAAGAGTACTACTCCTGGTACAAGCAGGGGGGAGAGAAGAACGATGTTGTTTTCCGTAGATACAGGATTCACACGAGAACTCCCGGAGAGGTATATCAGGAAGAGCCCGCTTGAGAATCGGAAGGGGAGCATGTCCAAGGCGTCGATGTCAATCAACAGTGGAGACGGCGGAGAGAAGAGTAGGTGGGATATCCAAGATGTACATCCCATTCACCAGCTGCCCCTTACCAATAGTACTCCGAGTGCGGCAATCCTGCATAAGAAAAGAAGAAGGGAAAAAGGTAATGCAACAATCAAGGTCGTGTGTGAGACGACTAACAGATAATAAATTGAAGGGAGACCCCGAAACGTGAAGAACCGAGGAAAGGGAAAGGTTCGGCGTAAGCTGAAGAGCAGCGGAGCCAGAGACTGGTAGGGTGGCACCGTTGGCCATAGTGATGCAAGCAGGATGAGGCATCTGTAGGTACTCTTTGGGCTTCTGGGAGGTAATATGGTGAGTAGCACCGAAATCAACGATCCAACAAGGATTATGAGAAAGACGGGTTATACCTTCCACAGAAAAAGATGCAACAGAACCGGAGGAGCGGCTGAGGGCACCCTGAAGCTGTTGAAGTTGGGTGCGAATCTCATCAATGTCTTGACGGGTAGTAGTAGTCGGATCAGTGGTAGAAGACCCAGGAGGAGCCGGAGGAGCAGAGATAGTAGCAGTAAGGTGAGGAGGTAAGCCATGCTTGCGGTAGCAGGTTGCTTCAAGATGATTATCCCGGCCACAGTAGGTGCATTTCATAAAAGAGCGACCACCACGTCCTCGTCCCCGAGACGGGGGTCGGCCCCCCCGAGTCGAAGATCCACGAGGAGGAGTTGGAAAGAGAGGCTGCTGAAGAAGAGCCGGGGAAAAAACAGGAGGAGCCTCAGAGGGAGGCGTGACTTTGAGCAGCATGGAGCATACATCAGACAGTGAAGGAGTTGTGGCGGATTATAGAATCTGAGCCTAAATACTATGCAGGTGGAGAGGAACTCGAGACATCATCATGGCGATGGCGACAACCTCTTTCTGGTTCCGTTGAGTGGTGAGATCGGCAGTATGAGGCTGATGTTGAATCCAAGCCTCGGCCAAACTCTTGGCTTTAGCCACAAAGGAGAGCATATCACCAGGAGCACCCGGGGTAAGATTCTGAAGATCAGAAATGATATCATAAAGGTGCTGGAGGCTGTCATGGCCAGAGTAAAACGCGTGAAGCTCATCCCACATGGACTTAGCCGTGTCATGATACATGGTCATCCTGTATGGCTCGGGATCCATAGAGTTTAGAAGCCAGGACTGGACCCGGCCATCATCGCGAAGCCAGTCATCGAAGGGAGCAATCAGAGTAGCGCTGGTCAAGTGATGAAGAAGACCCTTCGTCTGCAGAACACGGCGAACCGAGTGAACCCACTCGACGAAATTTCTCTTGTCAGTTAGAGAGGGTAGTAATCCGTAACTCATCACGGAGTTCGGAAGCCGTGGCAGCCGCACAGGCAGGTGGAGCAGAAGTAGTAGCGGAATCATCAGAAGCCATGTGCGGCCAGCAGAGGAGACCGGGCGGTTAGAGAAGGTAGTTGCACGGTCTCGACGGACACACCAGCGATCAGAAGACCGTGACCCGAATGCGACTAGGGAGAGGGAGGCAGAGAAGTTAGTCGCACGGTCTCGGCGGGTCCACCAGCGACAATCGAGGTTGCGACCAGGATGCGACGAAGGACAGAGAGAAGAGCGCGTGCGGACAAGGCAGGCCGCAGACGAGTAGAGAGCAGGACGGCCAGTGGCGGGAAGGCGAGATCGCAGCGAGCAGAACAGGTAGGTCGTGACTAGCAGGAGAGGAGGTCGCGGCGAGCAGGAGAGCAGATCGCGGCGAGCAGAAGGCAGGTCGCGGCGAGCAGGAGGAAAGTCGCGGCGAGCTGCAGGAAGGTCGCGGCGAGCTGCGATCAGCGAGCAGCAAGCGGAGGAGGCCGCGAGTAGAGAACAGAAGGCAGGTCGCGGCGAGCAGTAGAGCAGGTTGCGGCGAGCAAGGGTAAGGTCACGGCGAGCAGGATAGCAGACCGCGGCGAGCAGGAGGAAAGTCGCGGCGAGATGCAGGAAGGTCGCGGCGAGCTGCGATCAGCGATCAGCGATCAGCGAGCAGCAAGCGAAAGAGGCCGCGAGTAGGGAGCTCAAGCGGTCAGAGAGAAAAAGGAATCCGCGAAGTAGAGAACGCTAGCGGATTAGGCAGAGGAAGCCGCGAGTAGGGAGAGATGGCTCGCAGCGGACTGCAAGAGGCCGCAGCGGATAGAAAGAGCCCGCGCGGGTAGAGATGGAAAGAAGAAGGTGGACCCACGTGAGAGAGGATTATAAAAGGAGGTGGTAGGAAGGAGGAGGTGTAAGCCACGAGAGAGAGATAGTCGAAGGCAGGTAGAGATAGTCGAAGGCAGGTAGAGATAGGTAGGCGGGTAGAAAAAAAGAGGCCGCAGCTAAAGAAGCCGCGCGGACAAATTAGGAGGATAGGCGGCTAGAAAGGGGCTACGCCGGATACCCAAGGAGGAGACCGGTGCCATCTGATACCATGTAAAGTGAGATCTCAAATCTTGTATATACTATCTTGAATGAATAGTTACAAGTATACATACACTTATATAGGAGAAGAATGAAGAGAGAAATCCTAATACATGATGTGGGACTAATACAAGGAGAGAGAAAAGGAGAAAACATGGGCCCTTAAATGGGCTTTTCTAACACATGGCATGAACTCTAAACATCAGTATTAACCATAGCAAAAGGCGAAGCACTAGAGTAGGCACATGATTAAGAGAAGCACGATGATGTTTGCATGAACACACATCACATTTAAAAATATTCAATGATACATTTGTTATATGCAAAAAAAAAGATGCATACTAGATAGAGAATGATGGTCGAGGCGGCAGTGCCAGGAGTCCACAGAGGTCGAAGCAGCTGAAAGAGATTTCGGAGCAGAGGCGGAGCTGGAGGGATCAAACAGGTAAAGATCATTTCACTGTCTACCTGAGCCAATCATCTTCCCTGTCTTCAGGTCCTGAAAGACATATGAGGAGTGAAAAAAGGTTACAGAGCAATTCATAGAATTAATAAGGTGACTAATGGAAAGCAGGATGTTGGTAAACTTAAGCACATGAAGCACCAAAGAGAGGGTGAGGGAGGAGCAATGAATGGATCCTTTTTCGGCAATGGGAGACAGGGATCCAACAGCAATGCTCACTTTGTCCCTACCAGACAAAGGAGTATAAGACACAAAACCTGTAACAGAACCAGTCATGTGGTCTGTGGCACCAGAATCAATGATCCGCTGTGAGGAAGTGCAAGAAATGGTGGAGTGAGCACCTGGAACTCCCTGATGGGCATATGAGGAGCTGGCAGACTCGGGGGAGTGGCCAAGCATGAAGCAGTGGAAGGCGAGAATCTCCTTAGCAGAAAGGGCAGAAGGAACCTCTAGGGCCACAGGTCTTCCATACAGAGCAAGATCATCAATTGCATCAGAGAGTTGAGCCGAGCGAGACTGAGAAGGTCGGCCCAGACTGCGACTAGAGCCACGACCGCCACGAGGAGCAAGACCCCCGCGAGGAGAAGGAAAACCATGAAGCTTAAAGCAAGTGTCTCGAGTATGGCGGGCTTTCTCACAATAATCACACGTCAAATGATCCTTATTCGTAGACTTGAACCTATTGTCACGGATAGAGCTGCCCCCGAGACTGAACTGAGCTGCAAGAGCAGAGCGCTCAGCAACAGTGTTAGGAAGACGAATCTGTTGCTGATCATATTCTTGCTAAATCAGACTATACACCTCGGGTAAGGAAGGTAGAGGAGGGTGGCCAAGAATCTGAACAATGATGAGATCAAGGTCACAGTGAAGACCATGAAGAAACTCAAAGATCCGGTTGCGTTCCTCCCGGGCACGGACCATCACCTCATCCTTAAGGGAGACTAGAGTAAGCGAATCAAAATGATCATACTCTTGGTAAAGCTGGGTAAACTCCAAGTAGTATGCAGCGGGAGGACGATCCCCTTGGAGCAGAAGAAAAATTCGTCGCTTCGACTGAAAAATCTGAGCCGCATTACCACGACAAGAGTAGGCAATTTCGTCACGCTTCCAGTTGTTGGCTGCAGTGTTCGGGAAGAGATAGTTGCGGAAATAGACTCCTGCATAGAGTTGGTCAGCCAGGACAATACCAGTGAGTTCGCGGAATCCTATTGTGGCCAATCTGGAGATGTAGGTGTGACACCCAAAAGGTCGTCGCAAGATAAGCTAATAAAATTGTATAGACGAAATAATTTTAAAACGGCCGCCGCAACGAAATTTTAATTAATAGAAAAGTTTTGGTTTTGAATAATGTGCATATCATTTATTTTAAGTGTAGACAAATAATTTAAAAGATTCATGAGTGGGTGTGTCAATAGCAGTTGTCTAAGGTATTAAATAGTTTTTGAAACCAAACAAAAATTTCATTTGGGTTTGTATTTGGGAGTCAATTAACGGAGGAGAGACCTCAGCGGTAGTTTGGCGGAGGATTAAAGAGTGGACTGGCTCTTAGTGGTGGAATGGAATGATTGGACCGCTTGTTAATAAGAATGGGATTGGACCGGTGCCTCTTTAAGCGGTGGAAACATTTCCCACTCGATATCATAGCCGCTGGAAGCATCCCCGCATTGTCTCCTCTCAGACGCTGCTAGTCTAGGGCACGGGAAACTCCATAAACACTTCTCCTTCCTTGCCATTCTCTCTCTTTCTCGAGCATCTCTCGGTGGAGAGAAACTTAATGAAGATAAGTGCACTAGCAGAGAAGAAGTTGTGTGCATTTTCAAGGGTGTTTAGAGTTCGACCGAACAAGGATTCGTAGAGCTCTTCATATCTTATCTCCTTTCACTTTTGCAAGTCTTTCTTTTCCCTTTTTCTTCTGCTTTTTTGGATTTAGAGTACATTCTTGAGACTTTTGAAAGAAAAATATATGTATTGTGATGAAAGGTTGATGTAGGAAGCTTTAATAGCATGGAAATGTTATTCTTTTGGGTTGATTTTAACTTGCATGCAAACTAATAGTTATGGGGACTGATTTTATGGCATGCACAGATGAGATATTGAAGTAACAAGTTGATTATTATCTCTTCTTTTTCCAAGTAACATGTTGTTAGCTGCTTCAATGTTTTAATATTATGAGGATTTTGGGATGGGATTAATTTTGGAAATATGAATATTATTGTTTTTATTTGATGGCTATTTAGCATGATAATATTTATGTAAACCTGATTGGACTTCGTGAAAAATCACGTTTAAAGTTAGGGGTTTTTACTGGGAACGTATTTCATGATAGGACTTTGCTGAAATTGACCTTGGAATTGCTGAAATTGGCCTTGGTAAGAGTCTTAAAAGTGTTATGATTGCTGTCCACTATATATTCTTGCTGTCCATTATATAGTATGGAATGATTGTCCAAGATTTTAGTAAGAGATTACTTGTTTTACCCCATTTGAAGTTGTTTTGCTTAGAAAAAATGATAATTTAGATTTACACAATGATAAAGTATGACAATGTGATGATTTCTCAATTTTAATCATAAGTGAATATGATATTAAATTGATTGGAAGTTGTTTGCTAGTTTTAGATTATGAATAGAGTTTATGAACTTATAAGGACGTTTGGCTAGTAATGGAAGCAAGCGTAGAAATCAGATTTGGGTTAAGGCGAGGAGGCTAGGAAAGTAAACATAAATTTCTCCATGACCTTTCATTTCAAATTTCCACTTTACGAAGAATTAAAGAACCATAATTGTCATCGTCATATCGACGAAACCATGATCCGAGGAAAGTCAAAGACAAGGAAAAAGTCATTGTGAGGGTTTTCTTGTTTAAATATGTTCTAATTACAAGTATTTGTGTTATCAAAGTTTATTTCCATGATAGTGTAATGTATGCTTGCATGAAAACGTAAAGTAGAAACAATAATATGTAAAATCATAAGAACTGCATTGATGAAAAATGTTAAGGGTATCTGTAAACTATTTTAAATCCAGTTGGACTTTAAAGGTCTTAAGCGAGTTGTGCGCACTGGATTAAATACTCAGGTTAACTTAGTTGGGCCTTAATCGGCCTTAAGGGGGTTGTGCGCACTAAGTTCGACTAGTAGAGTGGGCCCAAGACTGATTACTGATATACAGAACCCCCTTAACTAAATGAAAGAAAATATGTTGAATGTCAAGTAAAAGGCAAAACGAAACACAAGAACGTTGAGACAAGAAATGATAATTGCTATAAATGTCAATGGTATTTTCTTTATTTCTTTTCCTACAAGTGAAAATATTGCATAAACTGCTTCTTTAACTTGTATGAACTAATAAATTGATTAGAAAATGTTATGTTATCTTAACATCTGTTTTGTCTGTATAGTAGTTAAAGAATTTAATTCTTCGCTTAATCTTTTATTTAAAGACTAACCCATTCCATTCTAAATTTTTGGGTGTTAAACGTAAACCAGAATAAGCTAGAGCTCTATAGAGCATGGTATAAGAGACTAGTAGGAAGTTTTGAAGTGGTCAATGCTCGAGAGAGTTGTTGTAGTGCTAAATATTGCCCACTTACTAAAAAGAACTTTTAATTAATTAGTATTTAAAGTTTTAAATGTTATAGACTTGTATAATTGGACATGTAATTTAATATACATTATTTGGAATAAGAGTTTCTTTTTGTACTGTTATTTTACTACTATTGTGACATAGAGATATAACATATTGCTTTGCCTTCTTGTTTATGAAAAGTTGCAATGTATATTGTTCCTCTATGGCGGTCTTCGGGCCGTTACAGTAGGAGTAGGTGCCCTAGTAGTTCCACCGAGGTAGCCAAACAGACGACGGCTCTTGAGGGCCAACGTAACAGAGCGAGCCTACGGAAGATAATTGGTCTCATCCAATTTAATATTAGTAATATGTGGCGTCCCGTGGTCATGAGTGACACGAAGGGATCCAGTAGAAGGCAGAGAATCCGGAGGAGCACCATCGCTGGAGGTGACATCAGGAGTTTTGACACTTTCCAAAATCGCAGGCTAGGGAAAAAAGAACACCAGTCTACGAATAGAGAGAAATCTCACTCATAGAAATAGAGGCCCGAAGCAGCGCATTCACGCAAGGAGAGGAAGAGACATCGCTGCACGAAGGGGAAACAGATGCTAGAGAAGCTTTACCTGCATAAATCCTATGTCAAAAGAACTCAGGCGGCCATGCGAAGGCGAGGGAAGATCGGCGCTGATCGGCGCTTGCTGGTAGAGGAAGAAAGGGGGCTGACCGGCGCTGTTGGGAGAGGAAGAAAGCGGGCCGACCGGCGCTGCTGGGAGAGGAAGAAAGTGGACCGACTGGCGCTGCTGGGAGAGAAAGAAAGGGGCCGACCGACACTGATGCAATGTATAAAGAACTGGCGCTGCTGTGAGAGGAAGAAAGTGGACCGACTAGCGCTGCTGGGAGAGGAAGAAAGTGGACCGACCGGCGTTGTTGGGAGAGGAAGAATGGGGGCCGACTAGCACTGCTCGGGGAAGAAGAAAGGGGCCGACCGACACTGCTGAGGAGAAGCGCTCGCGGGAAGAAGAGAATATGGGCCCGGCGCTGGCAGAACGAGGAACGGCGAAAGCGAGAGTGGCAGCTCGGCCGAAGCGAACGGAATCGAGATTGGCGGACGTGGACGGTTTGTGCAACAAGAGCGCGTGCTCTGATTCCATGTTGGAGAGGTAAAATTTGTGTATTATTCAACTAAAGCAGAGACTCCCTCATATATATAGGAGGGAGATAAAACTACAAGGGCAAAACAGTAAAACATGAGTAAAAATAACATAATTCTAACAGGTAGTTATTTATGTGGGGGTGGAATAGAGATGTGGCGATGACTGATGGCTGGCGATTGCATTGGGAGGGGCTGGGCTAGGCTTTGGCACCTAGGTTCCACGGCTTCGGCCCCGTAGAGCGATCACAAAACCTAAAATTTCTTCTCCAAATTCTGTAATAATCTGAGTTAAACTCCAAATCTCATATTTATAGGCTAAGAGGAAAGCAACGGACGGCTATGATTGAATAGCATGAAATCTACATAAATAGTGTACAGAAAAATATGAAAATCCATAGGAAATGTAACGTCAATGCTTCAAATGCGACTACGATCCTAACTGGCTTAAATGTAAACCCGAATGGGCTCTGATACGTGTAGGAAATGTAACGTCCGAGAACTATGATCCCCTGGCTTTTTTTTTTCTTTTGTACTTCAGGTACATTTTTTGTAACGGTGATAGACATAAAAAGGAAGAATATTTGATAAATGTTGAAGTTTTAGAGACTGATCAGTATGTCCTACTTTTCACCGATCCAAAGAGTATTATAACCCTTTGTCATTTGTATGCACCTATAGAATTTTTCTATGTTAATTGCAATGTGCTGTAATCACGTATCATATCAATTAGCAAATATCAATAAGAAATACTTGCGCAGCCACCATGGAGTAAGAATCACTGACCACGCGAACCTTTATGTTCTTTTTTTTTCTACCATGTTCCTGATGATTTTGTTTTCTCAAATAATGTCAGGAGTATTTAATTTCTAGCAACACAAAATAGAATTTGTGTAATACATATGGGGAAATTATTTTGTGCTACACAGCCTACAATTGACACTAAAACTCATTTATTTTGTAAGATATCTTACATGTCCTATCAAATATCTGGAGGAAAAATGCATCAAAAATCTTCTTACACTTTCCGTTTTACTATTTGGACTGTGATCTTATTTATACCACCTAAAATATCCTTTCTTTTCAGGTCAATATCACAGCAGATGCCTCAATGGGCCTGAAAATAATTCTAAGCACCGGTAAAGGGGATTGTGTTCTACAAACCAAAACACCCACTCCTGATTGGCTCTCTTTGCAGCAGTTTCCTGCCTATGCTGCACACGTCAGGCCTATGCATGGTGCATATTTCTTATTCGCTACCATCATCATCGTCGGAGGGACATGGGCCTTCTGCAAGCTTGGAAAGAAGGAAAAGCGTGCAGATACCAGAATACCATATCAGCGGCTTGAGATGGTGACACAAACACGATTTGCAGCGGCTCCCGCCCACGTAATCCCCACTGACAATTGGGATCAGGGCTGGGATGACGACTGGGATGATGAAGAGGCAGTTGTTAGAACATCGGCAAAAAAACCTGCTGAAGATGTTTCGCCAAATGGTCGATCTTCCAGACCTGAGAACACAAATCAAAATGGTTGGGAAATCGACTGGGATGATTAGTCTTTCCATCAATGAGGGCTTGAAGCATTATTTACTAGAAGAGTCTGAACTGTTCTGATGCAGAGTACATTGCTCGTAGAACACAGATTTGTATGAGATTATATAGAAAATTCACTGGATTAGAGTAAATGATGCGTTTTTTTGGCAAGATAGTGTATATTTCGTTGTTAAAATGCCTGATCAACAAATTTAACATCCTCGCAGGCTAAAGGTACTGCGATGATTGATAAAAGATAATCAGTTTGGGGATGTTAACTTTTCAAGTGGAAGGAGAAAAAAATGTATAGCACCATTACTTCTTTTTGGCTTAGTCCAACAAAACAAATGTGAATTTTTATTTGTTTCCAGCTTTTAAGAATTTAGGATGTTATGTTTGAAAGGGTTTCATGTTATATTTTATCCTGCATGTTTTGCTTTGTTAGTTCTTTTTGTAAGATGATCCCGGATTTCATGTAAATTTTTGATTCAACTCTTTGTTTTGTTTCAATGGGGCAGTGCATTAAAAAGCAATCAATCATCTGAGAACATTCCAATGACTACTAAACTTTCGGGCATGTGATGTGTTTGTGTTATTAGAGGATTTTCTGTGATTCTTTCAGTTTGGAACGAGTCAATCTTTCGCTTTGGTATTTTTTTGAACAAAATGTGGTAATAGTATTCTTGTTATCGAGAAGTTTGATCTTTGAAAAGTATTGTTGATCATCTAGTAAGGGTTTCTATTTCTTCAAAAGATTGAGGCCCTGTTTGGAGAGCTTTTTTCTTCCTTTCTTTTTCTTGGAAAATGTCATCGTTCATAATAATGTGTTTGTTTTAGTAACGAGTGACTTTCTTAAAATGTAAAATAACACCTTTTAAATGAGCTGCGTTTTGCACTGATAGAAAAAACAAATACAATATAATGAACGGTGATGTTTTTAAGAAAACGAAGAGGAAAAAAATCCTCCCAAACGGGGTCTTAATATAACGTCTATTAACTCAACCGTTGATTGTAGCTTCCATGTTTCCAATCTTTCAATTCATAAATGTGGATCTCAGGCCCCTATAAATGAGGATATTCTGGATACTCCCAAGGAAAAGGAAAGTTACGTGGACGAAAATTAACTTAGAAGAATGAGGGTGGAGATGAGGACAAATGAAATGTACTAGAATCAAATAAGATGTACTTGTAATAGAATGATTTAGAAGCTTACATAAATATGTGGATTTAGGAATCTAGAAAAAGGTAGATGACTCCATTAGGTCTAGAATTCTAGAAAGGCTTTTTCTTTGGGGGAAGACCCTAAGTGATTTGTGATAGTGTGACACACATGAATATACTTGATAGAGGTAAAATTAGTGCGCACGGAAGGTTAGCGTGCATCTATTCATTTACTTGTCAGTGGAATGATCACTACTAGTACATGTTTACCTGAGATCGACGAGGCTGATCGAACTTTTGCTGATATCATTGGATCGACTAAAGACAACCACGGCATTGAGAGCGAAGGCAGGTTTATGGCAGATAAAAGGGAGAATTTGGTAGTTGAGGGAATTAGAGAAGAACCTGGAGGAATTGTTTGTCATTGATTTTGCAATCTTCCATTATTATGAGGCTGTTATGGGTCAGGAGAGGTTGACGGCGCGTGGCCATGAACCGGACCTTAATGACTTATTTTTACCGGTCAAGCGGTTACGATCGCATGAACCGGACCTTAAGTTTGACCGGTGAAAATAAGTCCCTCCAAACGGAGCCTTGGTCTTCAATTTGGATTTGGGATCCTACTTGTTCTCCATGTGCTTAAAATGATAGCCTTCCTCCGTGATTATGGTCATGCCATCATTCAGGATTCAAATTATGTTTTTTCTTGTGGTATTTTTTTTTCTATCTGTAACTGTGGGGTTGATACCCTAAAGCAAAAAAAAAAACTTTAAATATGTTTGGTTAAAATTTAATAATTAGTATGCTATTTAAATGTAAAATGTAAGGCCATTTATCTTATAATTTATAATACAAAAGGAGAATGAATATGATTGGAGCCCTTTTGTGGCAGTGAGAGATGAAATTAAGGAGATTGAAGTTCCCCTTCTTCTATCTGCTTGAACCTATGGTAGAAGCTCGGAGGTGGAGCTCTGGTGTGAGAGAGAGATTGATATTTAATTGCTTCATTTCTGAATTATCCTCATTCCTTCCTAAGTAGGAAGGATCAATTACAAATTGTGACATAAAATTGAAAACGTGATGTTGACATTGAAAATAAAATTGACATTGAAATAAAATGCGGCATGCAACGATAATGAAGTGATGCCTTACTTCATGCATGTCGTCTTGCGGCAACGGTGGTAGGTGACACCCCAATTTGTGCACGTAACATTTCCTTCCTCGTTGAGACCAAGCTTGTCATGTAGCAGTGGTGGGAGGTACACCAAGGATTTCAAAGGGGCAGGATTGTGAAATTGTTCCAATTGAGAGACGTGGAAGATGTCATGATGCAAACTTTTGTTGGAAGCTAAAGGTGGTATGATACCTTGCAAATGAGCTAGAGGATCTCGAATGGGCCGTAGAATTTTAGTCCCAACTTGTGATATGAGGTTCGGGTAGCTGAGGGCTGGCGATAAGGGTGGCGCCTGATCCATACCCACTCTCCCGGGGCAAACGCTAGCATGCGATGAGCCCGATTGTAAGCAGTCTCTATACGTGCTTGGGCTTGAAGAAGGCTCCGACGTGCTAGGGCGAGGAACTGGTCCCGGTCCTGAATCTCATGGCCGACCAGATCCAGGCGGATTGTGTCACTCTCGTAGGACTATATGTGTTGGGGATCATGTCCATAAATCAATCGGAAGGGCTTCGTCTACAGTGAGGTGTGGTAGGAGGCATTGTAAATATACTCTACTAGCAGAAGTCTGCGGGACCAATCCTTGGGGCAATGTTCGGTGATGCAACACAAGTACATCTCTACTGTGTGATTGACCACCTCTGCATTATTTGGGTTCAAGTAGCCACCATCGAGTTACTATTAGGGAAGTGTTATGTGCACTACCTTTTTGGCTATGTACACTACAAATTTATGTAAATTTAGAATTTCAAATCTTTTAATAAAACCACTAAGTGCACGCATTTGAGGGCACTGCATATGCTCCACCCCTCCAGCTCGTGACCCCGATTGTTAGGGTTTCGAAAACACTAATGCAATCCTTGTATGCCAAATCCTATGCGACGCCACCCTACGTCGGCCATCGCAGGTCCTCACCGGACCTCGTCTGGTGGTGTTACCATGGTGATCTGGAAGTCATCAAACAAATAGTCTCACTGCCAATGCGATATAAGCCTATAAGGTCGCACATAAGAGCTTTTGGAGAAGTTGGAGGAATGGATTGTGTTGGTCTTACTCATATATGATGAGTGAAGGACCAGACACTTGAAAGTGTTGAGACCACAACCAAGGCGTTGAGTGCATTGAGACCACACAACCAAGGCGTTGAGTGCGTTGAGACCACACAGCAAAGGCGTTGACTGCATTGAGACCTCGTAGCTAAGACGTTGAGTGCGTCGAGACATCTCGACGATTCGTCGAGTCATCTCTGTTAATGATTCGTCGAGTTGAGTCCTTTAGTTCTGAGTCTGCAGATAGCGATGATTCAAGTCTGTTTACACTCCTAGGTATATATATATATATATATATATATATATATATATATATATATATATATATATATATATATATATCTGTTGCTTTAGGGTTCTAGAGTGTATGAGTAAGGGCGAACCCGAAACTAACGAAAAGTGTTTCCGAAGTGCCAATCCCGTTGCTCTCGCAAGCCCAGATTCCGCCGCCGCCGCCTCTCCTAGTGCAGATCTAGCAGTTTGTTGAGACGTAGAAGGTTTTTCATTCTCCATCCTGGATCTTGTTTGGCAAGGTGTCGGTGTTCTCCCCGTTCGTGTGGATTCCTATAGAGCCGCAAATCCATTTTTGTGTGAACTCATCCGCCGGCCAAGAACTATTTTTGGAGCATCTTGATTGAGTGCAGTCTCAATCCCACTCAGGTATTCTCCTATTTTGTTATGTTAAATTCTTGATCAATGCTCATCGCAAGATCTAAGTTTTTCTTTAGGATTTTCTTAAACTTTATTCCGCTGCGCACATTTGATGTGCTATCAAGTAAACCCCTACATCGTCGGCCTTCACCGCCCTTCGACGCCCTTAGCCGACATTATTTAGGGTTTCAAAAACTCTGATTGTGAGTGTTCTCTGCCAAATCTCGTTTGACGCCGCCCAACACCAATAGTTCTCGCGGAAGCCGGTGGGCTTTTCACTCAATATCGTCAATTTGATGCTTTTTTGACAATAAAGATATGAGGGTTTGCCTTCCTATCTTAGTTGTCCATAATATCATCTATTTTCTAACAAAACTGAATTTCTTGCCCACCATAACAAAATTTGGGTTGCCACTTATCTCAAATTAATTTGGTTAAACATTTTTTCTTTTGATTGTTCCTAACAAACTAATTTGTTTTAGATTCAGAAGTTGTCTTGAATTCCATTAGCCCTATTTATTCTAGTTTCTCATGGAATGTTCTGCCTGAGGTATCTTTATCATTGTGGGTATAATTTCTTGTTTTGAAATCAAGTTTCACAAACCTTTCTCCGAACAAGGAAAGTCAAGCCACATTCCCTTGTTATTTGGGTATGTTATGATTATTTATTGCCGATTTGTAGCCTCATCCCCTCCTTTTTTTGGCTATTTATAGATCTTGAGATCTGATGAGTGTATCACAGTGAATTTGAACACATTTGGGAGCAATATCTTTGATCTAACATCTCCATTCTGTCAAACCACACCTTTGAAGGTATCATTTATTTGTGTTATGTAATTGTATGCATCATTTCAATAATGTTGTTTGATTGATATGATGTTTATATGAGTGTAAATTTGTGAATTTTTACAGTATGGAGGGAAGTACTGATATGATAATTTGTAGTAGTGATGATAAGAAAACTTACGTTAAAGTGGGTTGTCATGTTGTGACTGATCAAGTTTTTGTGACAAGAAAATCCTTAATTGAGTGGGTTTGCAAAGTTGATTTTGCTTTGGGTTTTGTTGTCACAATAAGTTGTTTGGATAAGATAGTAGGTCGGTTGACACCTCGTGTGCTCCTTAGTTATGATAGAGGCGGTCATTATCGAGCCAATCAGCACAATTAAGATCGAGAAATAAAAGGTCTACAAAAATCTGCTAGCAAAAGATATGGATGTCCTTTTTCCGTAAAGGCCAAAAAACTACTAATGTTGATGAGCATAAGGTAACTGTATAATGTGAGAAGCATAATCAGGAGCAAGTTCATTTTGAAGTGCATGCATATGCAAGCCGCTTCATTGAGGAAGTGATATATATAGTCAAGAATGTGTATGTTTCAAGAGTAAAGCCGCACAAAATTTAACATCCGTGAAGAAAAATAGTTCTGCTAATACAACTACTATAAGAACTATTTATAACGAAAGAGTGCAGTTACAAAAATATAATTAGATGGTTGTATCCCGATACAATTTCTATACAAGTGCATCAATTTGGAGAGCTACGTAAGTTACAATAAATTGGTGAAGAGTACAAATATGTTGCAAAGTTTATTCTTTTCTCACCCAGTCTACATCAAACTCAGTAATATATTTCCTGTCGTGTTTATGTTGGATTGCACGTATAAGACTAATAAGTATCACATGTCATTGCTTTGCATTGTTGGAGTATCATCAACCTACCAATCCTTTTTTTTCTTATTTCACCTTTATTGTTGCTGAAACTAAAGGTAGTTATCGGTGGCCATTGGAATGTTTCAAATCAATATTTGAACCAAATGTAAAACTTGTGTTGGTAACTGATAGTGAGATTGCCTTTATGTATGCAATTAAAGCCGTATTTCTACGTTCTAAGAATATTTTGAGTCAAGCGTGCATAAATAGAAATATGTTGGCTAATTGTAAGAAGTTTTTAGCAAAGAAAAAGAATTTGAGCGGTTTATGTATGCATGACATTGGTTGAATATTTCAAAAACCGAGATTGAATTCAATACTACTTTCAACATATTTATGGCTGAATTTTCTGCAGAATATTTCGATGTATTGGGTTATGTCACTACACCATGGCTTGAGCTGTACAAAAAGTATTTCATGTCTGTATGGATTGATTAGTACATAACTTGTGTAGCTCTAGTACAAATTGAGTAGAAAGTGGCCTTAGTCAATAAAAAAAATTCTTGAGTGTTGAACCCGAAAATCGGCCTCTTGTGGAGTTTGGGGTCCCAAAAAGGGGTGTGGCCTCGCACTTACTTTCCTCGAGCTAGCACACTAGACCAAAGACTTAGAAACTCAGGAACAGAACCGAGTTCCCACCACACACCCGGAATATTTGAGAGCGCTACCCCTCCCAAGCCAATGCTGGGCTTGAGCGCCTTGGAGAACACTCTAGGTTTACTAAGAAATGCATGAGGAATAAGAAATTAAGAGAATCTGTCCCTCCAAAGGTGCCCCCTCGTGTCTATTTATAGAATTCCAAGTTTGGTCTGCCAATAGCGTAACTCCGCTGTTCAGAACTACTATATGCAATCCAACTGGGTCTGCCAACAGCGTAACTTCGCTGTCGAAAGAGGTTATTTGCAGGCCCCCGGGGGCATCCAAGTAATTTCACCCCTGTACCAAATTGGGCGAGTGATTCGTAGAAATACCACTCGCTTAAAGGAGCAAATGTTGGATGAGCCACGCATTCGCCTCCTAGGCGAGTGCGAACTTTACCCGTCACTCGCCCGTATTGGCAAAATCCCTTCTACATGTGCATTAAGGCGCAAGCCTTGGGCGAGTGCATGATGAAGGCTGCACTAGGCCCGAGGACCCGATTTCCCCCTGACTTGGGCGAAAGATCACTGATGCGCTGGGCGAGTGCCGGTCAGCCTACCCCACTCGCCATTCTGACTAATCCTGAACCTAAAAGTCATGCTACTATGCCTTGAACTTGTCGGAGGATCCCACTAAGCGAATACGGGATTGTACACAATTCCCGCTCTTTGCAAGCTAATCCTATACTCGGAAAGAAAAGTAAAACCACGAGTATTTGGTGAGTGCTTGTTGACCTGGAAGGAATCTTTCATGGGACCCTCCACTGTGCTATATATATCCCGGGACATGGCTCGTGGGAGGCCTGCCATTCCTCCACTTTTCATCTCCTTAGCTCCCACTGTTCTAACGATGTTTGCAAAACTGGTCGCAAAACCGCTCTCGAAAAAATTGATGGACCACCTGGCTGCCGCGCAAGAGAAGACGTCCACCAAGTCTTCTCGATACGCCCCTTGACTAAGGTCTAAAAGGCCCGCAGAGTCTCCTTAACGATCGAAGAAAGTGAAAATGATCTGGTGAAAACATACAGTGGGCGAGTTCGCCTCGCCGACTCCAACCCCTCAGCACGAGAAGTCTGCTGACCTGGAAAAGGTATTTTATCACACCATGCTGCTGACTGTAGGAATACATACCCCTAATCAGCTGGATCACTTTCCAGGAAATGCTAGCACCAGTAAATAGCGCGGGGGTTGACCCGGCGCATGCTGACGTGCTCCCGCCCCATGATGCTGAAATACCGCTGGTCCAGGACATTATGCTGGACATTTGATGTGCTATCAAGTAAACCCTACATCGTCGGCCTTCACCGCCCTTCGACGCCCTTAGCCGACATTATTTAGGGTTTCAAAAACTCTGGTTGTGATCGTTCTCTGCCAAATCTCGTTTGACGCTGCCCAACACCAATAGCTCTCGCGGAAGCCGGTGGGCTTTTCACTCAATATCCGTCAATTTGATGCCTTTTTTGACAATAAAGATATGAGGGTTTGGCTTCCTATCTTAGTTGTCCATAATATAATCTATTTTCTAACAAAACTGAATTTCTTTCCCACCATAACAAAATTTGGGTTGCCACTTATCTCAAAATAATTTGGTTAAACATTTTTTCTTTTGATTGTTCCTAACAAACTAATTTGTTTTAGATTCAGAAGTTGTCTTGAATTCCATTAGCACTATTTATTCTAGTTTCTCATGGAATGTTCTGCCTGAGGTATCTTTATCATTGTGGGTATAATTTCTTGTTTTGAAATCAAGTTTCACAAACCCTTCTCCGAACAAGGAAAGGCAAGCCACATTCCCTTGTTATTTGGGTATGTTATGATTATTTATTGCCGATTTGTAGCCTCATCCCCTCCTTATTTTGACTATTTATAGATCTTGAGATCTAATGAGTGTATCACAGTGAATTTGAACACATTTGGGAGCAATATCTATGATCTAACATCTCCATTCCGTCAAACCACACCTTTGAAGGTATCATTTATTTGTGTTATGTTTTTGTTATGTAATTGTATGCATCATTTCAATAATGTTGTTTGATTGATATGATGTTTATATGAGTGTAAATTTGTGAATTTTTATAGTATGGAGGGAAGTACTGATATGATAATTTGTAGTAGTGATGATAAGAAAACTTAAGTTAAAGTGGGTTGTCATTTTGTGTCTGATCAAGTATTTGTGACAAGAAAATCCTTAATTGAGTGGGTTTGCAAAGTTGTTTTTGCTTTGGGTTTTGTTGTCACAATAAGTTGTTTGGATAAGATAGTAGTTCGGTTGACACCTCGTGTGCTCCTTAGTTATGATAGAGGCGGTCATTATCGAGCCAATCAGCAAAATTAAGATCGAGAAATAAAAGGTCTATGAAAATCTGCTAGCAAAAGATATGGATGTCCTTTTTCCGTAAAGGCAAAAAAACTACTAATGTTGATGAGCATAAGGTAACTGTATTATGTGAGAAGCATAATCAGGAGCAAGTTCATTTTGAAGTGCATGCATATGCAAGTCGCTTCATTGACGAAGTGACATATATAGTCAAGAATGTGTATGTTTCAAGAGTAAAGCCGCACAAAATTTAATATCCGTGAAGAAAAATAGTTCTGCTAATACAACTACTATAAGAACTATTTATAACGAAAGAATGCAGTTACAAAAATATAATTAGATGGTTGTATCCCGATACAATTTCTATACAAGTGCATCAATTTGGAGAGCTACGTGAGTTACAATAAATTGGTGAAGAGTACAAATATGTTGCAAAGTTTATTCTTTTCTCACCCAGTCTGCATCAAACTCAGTAATATATTTCCTGTCGTGTTTATGTTTGATTGCACGTATAAGACTAACAAGTATCACATGTAATTGCTTTGCATTGTTGGAGTATCATCAACCTACCAATCCTTTTTTTTCTTATTCCACCTTTATTGTAGCTGAAACTAAAGGTAGTTATCAGTGGCCATTAGAATGTTTCAAATCAATATTTGAACCAAATGTAAAACTTGTGTTGGTAACTAATAGTGAGATTGCCTTTATGTATGCAATTAAAGCCGTATTTCTACGTTCTAAGAATATTTTGAGTCAAGAGTGCATAAATAGAAATATATTGGCTAATTGTAAGAAGTTTTTAGCAAAGAAAAAGAATTTGAGCGGTTTATGTATGCATGACAAGGGTTGAATATTTCAAAAACCGAGATTGAATTCAATACTACTTTCAACATATTTATGACTGAATTTTCTGCAGAATATTTCGATGTATTGGGTTATGTCACTACACCATAGCTTGAGTTGTAAGAAAACTATTTCATGTCTGTATGGATTGATTAGTACATAACTTGTGTAGCTCTAGTACAAATTGAGTAGAAAGTGGGCTTAGTCAATAAAAAATTTCTTGAGTGTTGAAACCGAAAATCGGCCTCTTGTGGAGTTCGGGGTCCCAAAAAGGGGTGTGGCCTCGCACTTACTTCCCTCGAGCTAGCACACTAGACCAAAGACTTAGAAACTCAGGAACAGAACCGAGGACCCAGTGGGGAGATCGCACCACACACCCGAAAGATCTGAGAGCGCTACCCCTCCCAAGCCAATGCTGGGCTTGAGCACCCTGGAGAACACTCTAGGTTTACTAAGAAATGCATGAGGAATAAGAAATTAAGATAATATGTCCCTCCAAAGGTGTCCCCCTCGAGTCTATTTATAGATTTCCAAGTTTGGTCAGCCAACAGCGTAACTCCGCTGTTCAGAACTGCTATACGCAATCCAACTGGGTCTGCCAACAACGTAACTTCGCTGTCAAAAGAGGTTATTTGCAGGCCCCCGGGGGCATCCAAGTAATTTCACCCCTTGACCAAACTGGGCGAGTGGTTAGTAGAAATACCACTCACTTGAAGGAGCAAATGTTGGATGAGCCACGCATTCTCCTCCTAGGCGAGTGAGAACTTTACCCGTCACTCGCCCGTATTGGCAAAATCCCTTCTACATGTGCATTAAGGCTCAAGCCTTGGGCGAGTGCATGATGAAGGCTGCACTAGGCCCGAGGACCCGATTTCCCCCTGACTTGGGTGAAAGCTCACTGATGCGTTGGGCGAGTGCGGGCCAGCCTACCCCACTCGCCATTCTGACTAATCCTGAACCTAAAAGTCATGCTACTATGCCTTGAACTTGTCGGAGGGTCCCACTCAGCGAATACGGGGTTGTACACAATTCTCGCTCTTTGCAAGCTAATTCTATACTCGGAAAGAAAAGTCAAACCCCGAGTATTTGGTGAGTGTTTGCTGACCTGGAAGGAATCTTTGGTAAGCCCCTCCACTGCGCTATATATATCACGGGACATGGCTCGTGGGAGGCCTGTCATTCCTCCACTATTCATCTCCTTAGCTCCCACTGTTCTAACGATGTCTGCCAAAATGGTCGCAAAGCTGCTCTCGCAAGAATTGATGGACCGCCTGGCTGCCGTGCAAGAGAAGACGTCCACCCAGTCTTTTCGATACGCCCCTTGGCTAAGATCTAAAAGGCCCGCAGAGTCGCCTTAACGATTGAAGAAATTGAAAATGATCTCGTGAAAACATACAGTGGGCGAGTTCGCCTCGCCAACTCCAACCCCTCAGCATGAGAAGCCTGCTGACCTGGAAAAGGTATTTTATCACACCATGCTGCTGACTGTAGGAATACATACCCCTAATCAGCTGGATCACTTTGCAGGAAATGCTAGCGCCAGGAAATAGCGCAGGGGTTGACCCGGCGCATGCTGACATGCTCCCGCCCCATGATGCTGAAATACTGCTGGTCCGGGACATTATGCCTCTGGTCACCCCTGCTGGAAACCTACTCGCGCCTGGTGAGCTGTTCATTATCTTCTCGTGCATTTTTGTTTATACCTTCCTTCTCATATTGTTTCCTGCAGCCCCCTCCTTCGAGACCATAGGTCTGGTCAGCCCACCACCCAAAACTCCTTCTATCGAGAACCCCCTGACCTCATGCCAAGTTTGAGGCTCTCAGCCAAAAAGTTTGTCAATCCTCCCCCAGCTGCCGAGATCTCTCTCTCGGGATAGGCGTTGCCTCGTCCAGGATTCGGGAAATCACGCCGGTCTTTCTTCGAGAAACCCTTCGAGGGGAGAACTAATCCTACTCGCTCGCACCTGGGTGAAAGTTTCATCCCTGCGTCTGGTGAGTAAGAGTGTTCCCCTTCTTACCTGGAATTGGTCCCAAACGTCTAAGCATTTCCTTGCCAGGTTATCGGGAAGTTCCGATGGCCAACCTTGACGTCGACGAGGAGGAGTTCTCACCCCTGCCTTCCCCCAACGAGCTTGCGGATTTCCTTGGTGACCCTGGGGACGTCGAGATAATGAAGGAGCGGATGGTGGAGGTCCTAGCAAAGCTAATCTGGACGCAGCGGGAAGACACCTACCAGGCGAATGCGCACCAGGAAGCTACTGAATGCTGACTGGGCGCTCTCGAAAGGGACTACTCGCATCTTATTGGGGAGATGGAGCGTTAGGGAGGCGGATGCGAGGATACTTCTCCTGGGAGACGCATCGTGCGGTCAAGGGAACAGATGCGCCTCTTTTATCAAGAACTGACCACCATGAGCGCTTTCTACTACTCGCGAGTGCCATCGAGGCTGGGGAGGTGAGGTCGGGGTCGCTGGTAGTGGATCCAGTACTGAGCCTACCGACACTCGTGCCCCTTAGCTCTTTTCCTCTCTTATCCTGTACTGTTACTCTGTTATTATTATCATTATTATTTTATCATGTAATAACAAATGATGAACTTGTTTTCATTTGGCGAGTGGCTAATTTATTTTAACTAATGCTTCCGCCCTACGCAATGTTTTTCACCCTATCGAATACTGGCGTCTCGCGCAATGTTATCTCGCTATCCCTCCCCTTACCAAGGGCATCCTTGGGCGGCATCCGCCAATCACGGGCGAGTGGGACGAAGGTTGGGCGAAGGTGGGGCCAGCCCAAATTTTGAGGCGTCAAGGTGGCGTGATTGCTATCTGCACCCCCGCGCCTGGGAAACCTTAATTTTTTGAATTTTTCTATAAATAGGCTTCCCCCACCTACCGTATTTACTATTTCTTTACACCGCGGCCATTGCTGTAACGCCCCCTGTTTTCTGTATTTATTTAATTCTCCTTGGGCGTTATGTGGACGTTTTTTTTTCCGGATCGTGCCGTTGTTAGAGTACCTCGTTAGGTGTTCTTAGAAGTTATGGCCTGTTGTATGGTTTCCCCAGCTAGCCGGCGTCTGTTTTGGAGGCCCGGCTGAGCCTCTTAGGGAATCCTTGTGTTTTGGCTTCGGGCGAGGTTAGCTCGAGTGTGTGACCGTCGGAGGTTGTTTCCGACTTCGCCGTTGTTTTCGTGGCCCGAGTTTTTGTCTACGGTGCGAGTTTGGTCGAAAACTGAGAACGTTAATTTTCGTGTCGTTCCGACGGTCGCTCGTTAGCGAGTCGTCACCTTATGCGAGCGTATTTGCATGTTTACGCATTTATGGCATAGCGAGCGATTTAGGCGAGCCGATGCGTAATTTCACGTGCGTGTGCGGGTGCGTGCGTGCGGGGTAGGAACTTGTGCGCGCGGATGCATGTTAATAGACGCGCATATATATATATATATATATATATATATATATATATATATATATATATATATATATATATATATATATATATATATATATATATATTAGTGTATGTAACTAGTGTGGTTAGTGATTTTCTTAATTAATTAGTGAGTGTATGGTTATAGGATTTTATAGTATCAAGATTTGGTTATGAGATTTTATTTATTGGTTAGGATTAGGTTCCATTCAATAGTTAGTTTAATTGGTAGAGTTATAATAATTATATAATATATATACATAAGTTAATGTATAGTTTAGTTATTAGGTTTATTAAGGTGGGTGAAATCATATTGTTATTGGGTATTATGATATTTATATAAATAAATATATATATATAGATATATATATTAGGAATATGCTTAATAGTTAGGTTCCCCCCCCCCCTTTTTCCTGTGTTCTTTCCTGACCCAGCGGCTTCATCCCGAGCAGCTCATGTGCGGAAGGAAAAAAAACGGACGCCAGCCCTGCTCCGACCTCCCACCTCCCGCCATTTCAGCCCTGAAAACTTCCTCTGAGGCCAGATCCGAACTCCTCTCGCCGCGATCTTCGTTCTGAGGTAACCTATTTGGGATTTCACCATGTTTCGTTTGTGAATCGGGGTGTGAGTTCGCCCTTTTTGTTTCCTTGCTTTGATTAGTTGTTTCCTCTGATTTTTCTAGCATATTTGCGTGTTTGTGGCCGGCTGTATCGCAAGCTTGTGCTGGCGAAATTTCTGGTGGAGGTATTGAGGCAAGTGCACCCTTTGCTCTTGCCGTTTAGATCCTATTATACTACTCTTTTTGTTTTGATCCTTGATATTTGCTCACCCAAATTTATCCTAACTGAAATTCTACCCGAAATCCTACCCGCAAACCCCTATCTGAAATCCTATTGATAACTAGTTTATAACGTTCCTTTGTTCGTAGTCATTCAGGTTATGGATATGTCATGTTAAGATTTGGATGTGGTTATTTTTGCAACCAATTGGGAATTTACTTTTCGTTTTGGGGGGTTTTGGGGTTTTCTCTTTTTGCCTAAGATGGGTTAACCCTAATTCGCTCATGTTAGAATTTACTACTTAGCGGAAATGGTTGCTTGTATAGCTTGTGGTTTCCCCTCGGGTGTAGTCCGTGTTTAGCATAATTTGTTTTAATATGAGGTCTTTTATTCACGGTTGGACATGAGTCAAATCATTTTACAAGTGTAAGTGCCCTCTTTGCTTGGGCATAGTTGGTCATAAGAAAAAAAATTCGTTTGTAGGTGTGATGATAGCAAATTAATTGGGTAGGTACGTTATTAGATTAATTTTATACGTGGAGTTTGGGATCGAATTACGGGCGTAGGTTCAAGGTCCTATCGTTTTGGGTGTTTAGTATTTAGCCGGTTGTACACATAGGGTATTGAGTCACGGTGTCCGCTTTTCTTTATATTGGACTCCTAGGTAGGTTGCTCTAGTAAGTTTAGAGTTCTTGGATTTGCTTTGTGGTACATGAAACCACCAGCATGGGTTTTCCTCGGGTCACTTAAGACTGGAGTAGGATGTGGTTTTGGGGTGGGTCGGACCGATGCCGCCACCCTGGGTTTTCTTTCTTGCCTTACTAAGGCGATATGGGCTATTCGGTTGAGTTGGACGGGTACCACCACCACAGCCCATGAGGATATTTAGGCCGGATAGACTTAGTTAGACATGCGGCCACCAGTCTAGCCCACTATTTAAAAAAAAAATTTATCCACCTCTAGTACTAGGTGACCCCTTCTGTTTTAGCCTTTGACATGTAATAATTATTGTTCTAATCCTTTTACAGAGATCCATGAAGCTTGGCTCCCTTCGTGCACTTGGTGCATTCCCCCCTTTTTACCCCTTTTACCGTTGGATGAGTACTTTATATTCCTGTTTTTAATTCCTTCTTGTATTACTGCACTTTCTTTCCTTCTGTTTTTTTAGCTTACTGAGGTATTCTTGTTTTCTCTGAATACCTCAGGTACATATTTATAGCCGACAACGCGGCTAGGCTGCTCCAGAGATTTTCAGTGTTTCGTTGCTGTTGTGAGTCTTTCTCTCGGGAGGTAGTTTCTTTAGACTTGTAGTGTAGATATACCTACACACCAGTGGGTTCGTGTCAGTTGTTGACGCCCACTGACGGTTTCTCTTTTATATACTTTGCATTTGCTTACATTGTTAGTTTTACTGCTTTGGTTGCATTAAACTTGTTCTTGGGATGATTTATGTTAGAATGCTAGTTACTTTTTAAAACCTAAAAATACTATTAAATATACAAATATAACTCATGGATTGCATGTTTTACAAAACTCACACACTATTTTCAAGGCAACGTAAGAAGATTATTTTTCTTATATATGTATATATATAACTTAAATCTAGGTTCTTGTATAGTATAAGATGCCCCCTGGGGGCTCTCACGCGATCTCTCTTAGAATGCATAAATGTGAACAAAGTATTTTTTTTTCGCTACGTATAAATATAATTTTGTAATGTGGACTAGATGATCCACAGAGCCGAGGGATACGGCCTTAAAAAAAATATGATTGAATTTCTAGAAATTTAACTCATGATTTTCGTAAAAGTAAAGTTGTTAGTGTTTCGCCTGAGCATCAGCAGTTATCCTCTGCTCGACGTGGCATTACGACGCGTGTTTTCTCAAACTCTGATAATTCTTAATTTGGAGAAAATGCGGGTTGTTACAGTTGGTATCAGAGGGAGGTTGCTTGACAAATTGTCGGGCAACCTTTCCCTGTAAGTATTAGATGTTTAGAGTCATATCATACACACACCGACATGTCATCAACACGTCTTGGCCGAAGCACGAACACTACACTCATAGCATAACATGAAGTATACAGGGCATATTATGTAGAATGGGATGCATAATATGTGTTCGTATATGAATCCACCATAGGAGACAACATGTGAGGGTTATGTACTTATGGGGTGCATAACCTCACCACATGGATGTGACTAGCACGTTTTCTTTTTTGTTGCATGAAAATGTTATGTATTATGGGATGCATAACATTTTCATGTGTGCGCTGCTCATAATATGCATTAGGGCCTTTCTAGAATGCATAGCACAAACATACATAGCATAACATTGCATAAGCATAACGTGCCAAGCTAAAGACTTGCATGATGATATGTGTACACACATAATTTTTTTTTGAGTCAAAAAGAATATAAATTCATGCATTCCCGACCTAGGCACAAGAGTTAGGGTGATGATAGTAAACCATCTCAGGTTAAGCATGTCATTATCTTCACTTTATTTATAAAGAAATATATAATAAAACCCCAGAGCAAGTTGGCAGTGAAAGCAAGTACTTATGTAGGTTTGTCTATACCTGTTATGTTTTGTCCTAGTGGTTGAACTAGGTTTTGATGATTGCTTGTTTATTCTTTTTAGCATGGTGCCTAAGCATAGAGTGACGAGGTCGACTCCCCAATCTGAGGGCGAGTATTCTGGTGCTCAAAGCGATGCGGTAGTGGCTAGTCTGAGGCGGAGCAATGAGGCTCTATCGAGGCAGCTGGTAGAGGTTCAGTCTCAGATTGAGTCTTTGGTTGCGGTAGTGGCGGGGCTAGTTACGAGAGCGCAGGATCCGGCTGGGGGTGCAGCTGACCCAGCCCCTCTTGTACCTCCTGCCCCTTTGGTACCTCCTATTGCGGTGCCCCCATAGATGACCTTCATCTCCCAGTTTCAGTGATTGCATCCCACAACTTATGATGGCAGAGCAGATTTCATGGTGTTCGACGACTGGGTAATATCTATTGAGGAAATGTTTCAGTATTCCGGAATATCCGAGGATCAGAAGGTGATGCCGACCGCCTATCAACTGAAGGGGTTAGCGAAGAGCTGGTGGATGAGGGAGAAGGAGGGAATGGTAGGAGGATGCACTTGGGCTTCTTTCAAGGAGATTTTGATGAGGAAGTTTCTACCTAGAGTGGAGTGGGACAGATTGATGAATGACTTCTTGCATCTGACGTAGAGACAGCTTACTGTCAACGGTTATGAAATTGAGTTTAGCAAGCTCAGTCGGTTTGCCCCCAGTTTGGTGAGCTCGGTGGAGGATAGAGTGAAGCGTTTCCTTGGTGGGCTGAGGAGTGACATCCAGCAGCTGGCGGTTGCCCATGGAGCGGTGACTTATGCCGGTGCAGTTGAGGCTGCTTTGAAGGTGGAGGCCATCGAGAATGCGAAGCAGAGAGGGCAGCAGGCGATAAATGATAAGAGGAAGGCTGTCGAGGCTAAGGGCTCTCAGGTGACCGGTGCTCCTTCCGGTAAGAAGAGCAAGGAGATTTGTAGTTTCTGTGGCCGCTCGGGCGATCCGGCGGAGAGATGTTTCAAGAGGTTAGCAGCGCAGAAGGAGCAGGTTCATGCCATTCAGGGTGCTCCCAGTCAGAAGGCGGTGTGTTCTTTGTGCAAGAAAGAGGGGCATGATGTTGCTCGTTGCTGGCTGAAGGACAAGGTCTGCCATCAGTGCGGACAGAAGGGCCATACCAAGGCCAGGTGCTCGCAGCTTCAGTCTGTGCTCAGGCCTGTTCCTCTTCAGTCCTTGCCACCGCCTCTGTATACGGAGAAAGGCAAGGGAAGGCTGAACGTGATTTCTTCAGCGGAGGCTCAAACTTCGTCGCAAGTCATTTCAGGTAGACTCTCTCTCTTGTCTTTCACTTCAGTACAGTTTTAGCATTGCAATTTCCCCTCTTAGATGTGTGTGCAAATATTTTACTTATATAGGGAGTTTTAAGGTAAAGAACCGCTGGGCGCGCGTTCTCTTTGACTCAGGTGCTACCCACTCATTTGTGGCTAGAGCCTTTGTAGAGCGGTTCCAGTTGGTTCTAGACCGTGTCGGTGAGGCCTTTTGCGTCAAGTTCCCCTCGGGTGATTCCGTGCTATCGGATCAGGGCATTCTGGATTGCCCAATTATTTTGGGGGATTTTCTGGCCAAGGCGAATCTGAAGATGATCGCCTTTGAGGATTTTGACGTCATCCTAGGTATGGATTGGTTGTCCCGTTACGATGCAGTGATTCAGTGCAGGGTAAAGCGTCTTGATTTCAGGAAGGATAACGGTCAGTCGGGGAGTATTTATGGTGATCCGCGTCAGGTTTCTCCGACGATCTCTGTGGTATGTGCTCAGAGGCTACTTAGTTCTGATTGTTTTGCTTGCTTGGTTTTTTATGTTGGGGACTGTTAGCAGCGGGCCGCAGTTAGATGAGATTCCTGTTGCGCGGGAGTTTCCAGATATGTTTCCTAGTGATCTTCCCGGTCTTCCTCCAGACAGAGACGTTGAGTTCGTGATTGACTTGGAGCCCGGTACACGTTCCATTGCTAAGGCGCCGTATCGGATGGCCCCGCGAGAGCTGGAGGAACTGCGTACTCAGTTGGATGAGTTATTGGAGAAGGGTTTCATTAGGCCGAGTTCGTCGCCCTGGGGTGCTCCCGTGCTCTTTGTAAAGAAGAAGGATGGTTCGATGCGGCTTTTCATCGATTATAGAGAGCTGAACAAGGTCACCATCAAGAACAGATATCCCCTGCCTAGGATCGACGACTTATTCGATCAGTTGTGTGGTAGCTCGGTGTTCTCCAAGATTGACCTTCGATCAGGATATCATCAGCTCAGGATTCGGGAGTCGTACATTCCACGGACGGCTTTCCGATCGAGGCATGGGCATTTCGAATTCCTAGTTATGTCGTTTGGGTTGACAACCACGCCGTCAGCAGTCATGGATATGATGAACCGGGTGTTCAAAGATTTTCTGGACAAGTTTGTGGTCATATTCATAGACGACGTTCTGATTTATTCTCAGAATGCTGCGGAGCATGATCAGCACTTGCGGTTGGTGTTATCTGCCTTGAGAGACCATCAGTTATATGTCAAGCTGAGTAAATGTGAATTCTGGTTGCCTCAGGTTTCCTTCCTGGGTCATGTGGTGAACAAGGATGGCATTTCAGTGGACCCGGTGAAGATTTCTGCAGTGATGGATTGGCCTAGGCCAAGTACACCTAAGGAAATTAGGAGTTCTTGGGGTTGGCCGACTATTATAGAAGGTTTGTTGAGGGCTTTTCTACCTTGGCAGCGCCCTTGACTAAGCTGACGCAGAAGCATGCGGCTTTCATTTGGAGCGAGAGATGCGAGGAGGCTTTCCTGTAGCTGAAGAGCAGGTTGTGCTCTGCCCCAATTTTTACATTGCCTATGGAGGGCAAGGGCTATGATGTGTATGTGGATGCCTCGCATGTTGGGCTCGGAGGCGTGTTGATGCAAGAGGGGAAGGTGATTGCGTATGGGTCATGGCAGTTGAAGACTCATGAGCGAAATTATCCTACGCATGACCTTGAGTTTGCGACGGTGATTTTTGCATTGAAGCTATGGAGGCATCTACTCTATGGGGCTCAGTGCAAGATTTTCACAGATCATAAGTGATAGTTTTACTTTCAAGACAACCTAAACACCTAGAGGGGGGGGTGAATAGGTTCTAATTTCTTGTCTATAAATCTAGGCAGAATTCAATTACAGATTAAATTATCTAGCACAGCATTCACAGAAAACTAAGCATCATAGATTGCACAATGTTTTATAGTGGTTCCCCAAGATCTGGGTACATCCACTTTCTCCCTTCACCTATCTAGCAATGTGCTAGATTCGGCCAAACTTCCACTATACTCAGATCCTCAGATCCTACAGCTCAGAACCAGGATAGGTTCCTACAACTCAGGCTCAACAGCCCTATCTCAGCCTTGCCTCAAGGCCTACCACTCAGAGAATAATCTTCTCCTACACTCAGGCAAATAGCCCTACCACTCAGAGATCACCTCTCCTACACTCAGCCTTTATAACACAGGCTTACAACTCAGATCTGTGTAAACAGATCCTACAGAAATTTAGAAAAGATATTTTGATGTCTTGCCTTTGTTAAGAGAGAAGAGGATAAGACACTTCTTGATCAGCTGATGAAATCAACTGAATCTGAGCTTTCTT
This sequence comes from Platanthera zijinensis, assembly GCA_039513925.1. NCBI lineage: Eukaryota > Viridiplantae > Streptophyta > Magnoliopsida > Asparagales > Orchidaceae > Platanthera > Platanthera zijinensis. The sequence continues at coordinate 49,291,556 of CM077085.1, read as the reverse complement.
CAAAGCTTCTTGAATCTGAACTTAGCTGAGTTGATTTCCAAACAGCTTCTTGAGAAACCACTGATGGCTTCCTTCTTCTTCTTCAAGATGACTGGATCTCCCTCTATCCAACACCTTTACTGATACTTCAGACTTCTTCTTCTTAGACCTTCTGATGAAGATCTTCTTTTTCACTTTCTTGAATTGAAACTTCAACAGGATCGTAATCCTTCTGTTTCTTCTTCTATTATTTTTCTTAGCTTAGCTGCTTGTCTAATTCCTTCTGAATGTGTCTATTTATAGACTTTCTTCATGGTAACCGGCTGATCCGGTTCCTAACTGTTTTCTGACAGGTCTGACAGCTTCAGTTAAACGGTGGCAACCCACAGCTGTCAAGTCTTCAAACAGTTCTTGTACCTTAGCCTTGGACAGCAAAATGTCGAGACAGTCAGTTAGAAAGTGTCGAGACCAATCTGTCTATCTGTGTCGACACAAGTGACTTTGGTGTCGACACAGTCTTTGATGATGTCGACTAAGTTGCCTTTAAGTCGATACAGCTTCTTCAGAAAATGACTTGGTCTAGACTCTGTAGTGTGTCGACACAAGTCCTGTGTGTCGACACAGTTGTTGTAGATTCAGAACTTAGTATGTGTCGACTCAGCCTTCTGGTGTCGACACAAGCATAGTCGACTTCTGCCAATATGTGTCGACTCAATCTCAAGGTGTCGACACATCCACCCAGTGTCGACTATCTTTCTCTGGTCGACTATCTTTCACTAGTCGACTATCTTCTTCTGTGTCGACTATCTTTCACTAGTCGACTATCTTCTTCTGTGTCGACTATCTTTCACTAGTCGACTATCTTCTTCTGTGTCGACTATCTTTCACTAGTCGACTATCTTCTTCTGTGTCGACACTGCTTCCCAGTGCTGAGGTCGACGATTTTCTTTATGTGTCGACACTGCTTCCCAGTGTCAAGATAGTTGAAGTCGACTATTTTCTTTATGTGTCGACACTGCTTCCCAGTGTCGACATAAATGTGATCGACTATTTTTCTCTGTGTCGACACTGATATTCTGAAGTGTCGACACAAATATTCTGAAGTGTCGACACAATTTCTTCAGGTGTCGACATGTGGACTTAGAATATTTTTCTGCATTATTTAATACTTCTTCACCTGCACATGTCAACTCAAAACAACATCAAATACACCTTGATGTATATCATTGAGCTAAGTTGGGATTCTTCAAATCAGGTACACTTTTTCCAATGTACCCAACAATAAGAGCCTGAAGTACGTGTTTACACAGAAAGAGCTGAATCTGCGCCAGCGGCGGTGGCTAGAGTTTGTGGCCGATTATGACGTGGAGATCCAGTACCATCCAGGCAAGGCCAATGTGGTGGCCGACGCCCTGAACCGCAAGTCAGGGAAGATCTTTAACCTCACGGCAAACCGTTTAGTGGAAGAGTTCTTGTTGATGGACATCTCCGTGGGATGCTGTGATTTGCAAAGCAGTTTGGCAAAGGCAGAGCCGTCTTGGATTTCACTCACCAGATTGCACCAGAAGGATGATCCGAAATTATTGCACCTGTACCTCAGGACTGAGAGAGGAGAGTTGCCGGATTTCTCTATTGACGATTCGGGTACTTTGAAGTACCGCGGCAGGTTTTTGCATCCCCGCGGTTAGAGGCATTAAGAGTATGGTATGCAAAGAGGCTCATGGATCCAGTGTTGCCTACCACCCCAGATCTACCAAGATGTACCATGATTTGAAGCAGATCGCCTGGTAGTGTGGTATGAAGGGGGATATAGCTCGGTATGTTTCAGAATGTTACACTTGCAAGCGGGTGAAGGCCGATCATGGAAGGTCTGGTGGCAAGTTGACTCCTTTGGAGATCCCGACTTGGAAGTGGGAAAGTATCTCGATGGACTTTATTACGGGCTTACCGAGATCTCCGCGAGGCTTTGACTCTGTTTGGGTGATAGTGGACAGACTGACGAAGTGTGCTCACTTCGTGCCGTATAAGATTGATTACCCGATGAGTAAGATAGCAGAGCTGTATTTGAGCGAAGTCATCTGTTTGCATGGGGTTCCAGTTAGCATCATATCCAACCGGGATTCCAGGTTTACTTCCTGGTTCTGGAAGAGCTTGCAGGAGGGTTTGGGCACGAACTTGAGATACTCTACCGTATACCACCCGCAGACCAACGGTCAGACGGAGCGCGTCAACCAGATTGTGGAAGATATGATCCGCTGCTACATTCTAGACCACGAGGGAGCGTGGGACGAGCGCTTGAGGCTGATGGAGTTCGCATATAATAACAGTTATCAGCAAAGCTTGCAGATGGCTCCTTTTGAAGCCTTATATGGGAGGCGCTGCAGAACACCGTTGTTTTGGGATGAGGCTGGTGAGAGGCCTTTGTTGGGTCCTGAGGCGCTCGAGGAAATGGAGGTTGTCGTGAAGCTTATTCGGGAGAAGCTTCGGGTGGCTCAGGAGAGGTATGAGAAGAACGACAACCAGCGCAGGTCCGATTTGGAATTTTCGGTGGAGGATATGGTATTCCTGATCGAAGGTGTCCCCAATGGTTGGAGTGAAGAGGTTCGGCAAGAACCATAAGCTGGATCCGAGGTATGTGGGCCCATTCAGGATTGTGGAGCGTATTGGTGTGGCAGCGTACAAGTTGGATTTGTCAGCGACCTTTCCAATTGTACACAATGTGTTCCATGTGAGTCAGCTGCGGAAGTGTGTGCGGAGTAGTAGGCAAGTGTTGGATGCGGTGCCTCAGTTGGAGCCAAATCTGACTTTTGTGGAAAGGCCGGTCCGTATTCTGGATGCGCAGGATCGAGTGTTGCGGCGGAAGACCATACCCATGGTTAAAGTCTTGTGGAAGAACCAGGAGGTGGAAAGCGCCACTTGGGAGTTGGAGTCGGCAATGAGGGAGGCTCACCCTCATCTCTTCCCTTGATTTGTGTCGGGTATGTTTTGTCTTCTCCTCTTTAGCTCTTGTAGGACTATTCCTGTTTCTTCCCTGTTGGGAGCTTGTGCGTAAAGTTTCGGGGCGAAACTTTCCTTTAGGAGGGGTGACTGTAACGCCCTATGTTTTTCTGTATTTATTAAATTCTCCTTGGGTGTTACGTGGACGTTATTTTTCCGGATCGTGCCGTTATTAGAGTACCTCGTTAGGTGTTCTTAGAAGTTATGGCCTGTTGTATGGTTTCCCCAGCTAGCCGGCGTCTGTTTTGGAGGCCCGGCTGAGCCTCTTAGGGAATCCTTGTGTTTTGGCTTCGGGCGAGGTTAGCTCGAGTGTGTGACCGTCGGAGGTTGTTTCCGACTTCGCCGTTGTTTTCGTGGCCCGATTTTTTGTCTACGGTGCGAGTTTGGTCGAAAACCGAGAATGTTAATTTTCGCGTCGTTCCGACGGTCGCTCGTTAGCGAGTCGTCACCTTATGCGAGTGTATTTGCATGTTTACGCATTTATGGCATAGTGAGCGATTTAGGCGAGCCGATGCGTAATTTCACGTGCGCGTGCGGGTGCGTGCGTGCGGGGTAGGAACTTGTGCGCGCGGATGCATGTTAATAGACGCGCATATATATATATATATATATATATATATATATATATATATATATATATATATATATATTAGTGTATGTAACTAGTGTGGTTAGTGGTTTTCTTAATTAATTAGTGAGTGTATGGTTATAGGATTTTATAGTATCAAGATTTGGTTATGAGATTTTATTTATTGGTTAGGATTAGGTTCCATTCAATAGTTAGTTTAATTGGTAGAGTTATAATAATTATATAATATATATACATAAGTTAATGTATAGTTTAGTTATTAGGTTTATTAATGTGGCTGAAATCATATTGTTATTGGGTATTATAATATTTATATAAATATATATATATATATAGATATATTAGGAATATGCTTAATAGTTAGGTTCCCCCCCCCCCTTTTTCTAATGTTCTTTCCTGACCCGGCGGCTTCATCCCGAGCGGCTCATGCGCGGAAGGGAAAAAAACGGACGTCGGCCCTGCTCCGACCGCCCACCTCCCGCCATTTCAGCCCTGAAAACTTCCTCTGAGGCAAGATCTGAACTCCTCTCGCCGCGATCTTCGTTCTGAGGTAACCTATTTGGGATTCAACCATGTTTTGTTTGTGAATCGGGGTGTGAGTTCGCCCTTTTTGTTTCCTTGCTTTGATTAGTTGTTTCCTCTGATTTTTCTAGCATATTTGCGTGTTTGTGGCCGGCCGTATCGCAAGGTTGTGCTGGCGAATTTTTTGGTGGAGGTATTGAGGCAAGTGCACCCTTTGCTCTTGCCGTTTAGATCCTATTATACTACTCTTGTTGTTTTGATCCTTGATATTTGTTCACCCAAATTTATCCTAACCGAAATTCTACCCGAAATCCTACCCGCAAACCCCTATCTGAAATCCTATTGATAACTAGTTTATAACGTTCCTTTGTTCGTAGTCGTTCAGGTTATGGTTATGTCATGTTAAGATTTGGATGTGGTTATTTTTGCAACCAATTGTGAATTTACTTTTCGTTTTAGGGGTTTTGGGGTTTTCTCTTTTTGCCTAAGATGGGTTAACCCTAATTCGCTCATGTTAGAATTTACCGCTTAGCGGAAATGGTTGCTTGTATAGCTTGTGGTTTCCCCTCGGGTGTAGTTCGTGTTTAGCATAATTCGTTTTAATATGAGGCCTTTTATTCACGGTTGGACATGAGTCGAATCGTTTTACAAGTGTAAGTGCCCTCTTTGCTTGGGCATAGTTGGTCATAAGAAAAAAATTTCGTTTGTAGGTGTGATGATAGCAAATTAATTGGGTAGGTCCGTTATTAGATTAATTTTATACGTGGAGTTTGGGATCGAATTACCGGCGTAGGTTCAAGGTCCTATCGTTTTGGGTGTTTAGTATTTAGCCGGTTGTACACATAGGTATTGAGTCACGGTGTCCGCTTTTCTTTATATAGGACTCCTAGGTAGGTTGCTCTAGTAAGTTTAGAGTTCTTGGATTTGCTTGGTGGTACATGAAACGACCAGCATGGGTTTTCCTCGGGTCACTTAACACTGGAGTAGGATGTGGTTTTGGGGTGGGTCGGACCGATGCCGTCACCCTGGGTTTTCTTTCTTGCCTTACTAAGGCGATATGGGCTGTTCGGTTGAGTTGGACGGGTACCACCACCACAGCCCATGAGGATATTTAGGCCGGATAGACTTGGTTGGACATGCGGCCACCAGTCTAGGCCACTAGTTACAAAAAAAATTTATCCACCTCTAGTACTAGGTGACCCCTTCTGTTTTAGCCTGTGACAAGTTATGATTATTGTTCTAATCCTTTTGCAGAGATCCATGAAGCTTGGCTCCCTTCGTGTACTTGGTGTATTCCCCCTTTTTTACCCCTTTTACTGTTGGATGAGTACTTTTAAATTCCTGTTTTTAATTCCTTCTTGTATTACTGCACTTTCTTTCCTTCTGTTTTTTTAGCTTGATGAGGTATTCTTGTTTTCTCTGAATACCTCAGGTACAGATTTATAGCCGACAGCACGGCTAGGCTGCTCCAGAGATTTTCAGTGTTTCGCTGTTGTTGTGAGTCTTTCTCTCGGGAGGTAGTTTCTTTAGACTTGTAGTGTAGACATACCTACACACCAGTGGGTTCGTGTCAGTTGTTGACGTCCACTGGCGGTTTCTCTTTTAGATACTTTGTACTTGCTTACACTGTTAGTTTTACTGCTTTGGTTGCATTAAACTTGCTCTTGGGACGATTTATGTTAGGATGCTAGTTACTTTTTAAAACCTAAAAACACTATTAAATATACAAATATAACTCATGGATTGCATGCTTTACAAAACTCACACACTATTTTCAAGGCAACGTAAGAAGATTATTTTTCTTATATATGTATATATATAACTTAAATCTAGGGTCTTGCATAGTATAAGATGCCACCTGGGGGCTCTCACGCGATCTCTCTTAGAATGCATAAATGTGAACAAAGTTTTTTTTTCCGCTACATATAAATATAATTTTGTAATGTGGACTAGATGATCCACAGAGCCGAGGGATACGGCCTTAAAAAAAATATGATTGAATTTCTAGAAATTTAACTCATGATTTTCGTAAAAGTAAAGTAGTTAGTGTTTCGCCTGAGCGTCAGCAGTTATCCCAGTCTCGACGTGGCATCACGACGCGTGTTTTCTCAAACTCTGATAATTCTTAATTTGGAGAAAATGCGGGTTGTGACAATCGCCTTCTCTGCCCTTACTCGCACTTGCATCGCCTTTTCTGCTCGCGCGACTTCCCTCATAGCCCCTTCGCTCACACGATGCTAGGAGATACTGATGGCAGGACCAAGTGCGCCCGGGCCTTCACTGTTCATGACTTCCCGCCCTACAAGCTGACTGAGGAGTACCTGTCGGTGATAGCAAACTTTGTGTCGCCTGGATTCGTTGGGCTCCGTCCCAGCGGTACCGAGAGGATCAACTACTTGTCGGAAGGGGAACTCGTCATTCCTCTAGAGCATTTCGAGGTGGGACTCCGCCTCCCCTTTTGGTCGGAAGTGTGTCAGGAGCTCTGATACTTTAGGATCATTCCCGCACAACTCAATCCCAACTCAGTCGTCATGCTAATAGCTTTTGCATGCTACATGCGCAAGGAGAGGATTGAGTTCAATCTCTCAGTCTTTCGCATGGTCTTTAATTTCCGAGCCAAAAGCAGGATCGTCTTCTTCTCTGGTCAGTTGGTCAAAACTAGCGGTCTCGCCAATAACAACCATAGTTGGCTTCAAAAGTTCATCTTCGTAGCATGGGATTTCAGCAACATCCCATTCTCACCCCAACAATACAACGAGGTGACTTACAATGCCCCCTCGCTCGGAAGTCATGAGTCCATCCTGCACGCCTTCTTTGGCTCAAAGAATTTCGATGTCAAGTTTTTGTGGCGGGACCTCAACTCCCTCCTCACCGTTCTCATCGGAGAAGGTATCTCCTAATCTTTATTTGTTGAACCTTGTATTAAAACCATTGGCTCTGCGCTAACTCTGCACTCGCCCAGGCGAGCGTGATGTCCCAGTGCACTATCTTTATGAAGAGGATGGGACTCTGGCCCCCGGGCTGGCCCTCGCAAAATCTGCGACGGCGACCTGTAGGAAAGAGCCAGATGCCTCATCTCAGCTAAGTGCCCTAAAGAGAAAGCCTGACGCTCCTCTCGTACCTTCTTCCAAGAAATCGAAGTCACCAACGCTTTTCAAGTGTAAGGAGGCGATCGTTGAAGCTCCTCCTGAACACAGCCCAGCCGCGGCGGATGCAGCGGGAACCACCGCCAGCACGACAGCTAAGATCTCTACCGCGGCAGAGAATTCTCCCGCGGGACCGATCCCTAGAGGGCACCAGAACCTTGGCCTTGGTGAGAAACATTTGGATGTAGTGGGCCAACCCCTACTCCTATAGGACAAGACGGTTAACCGAGCCTCAATCTCCACTCTCCTCCCATCTTGGGTGGAGCAAGACGCCACCAGCGGCGAGGCCTTCACATTCGCCTTCGGACTCTACGGGTGAGAAGACGCTATCATCTATGATGAAGAGTCCACCAAGACGCTTGCATACGAGACCGCTCAAGACCAGCTACACGCTCTCAAGCTTGCACATATGGCGTCGCGTCGTAGCCTTCGCATAGAGCGTTACCTCGACAATGTTAAGAAGTCACGGGAGCTCGCGTCTGCCGAGATCATTTCTCTGAAGCGTCAGCTGGAGGCCTCTGAGACACTCCTCTTCATTCATCCCGCACTAGGGGTGAGTATAATTTCACTTGGGTCTTCGCATGTTTGTCTTTTTTCAGTGCTAACTCATTATTTTTTTGTAGGACTCCGCGAACACTGACCTACTGCGCACGAGAGTGGTCATCCTCGAGGGCGAGGTTGTAGGTTGAGGACGAGAACAAACGCCTAGTGGACTCAATCATCACGCCGCCTTCTGGTCAGAAAAGGAAGCTGCATCGGTACACAAATCATGGCATTAAAGTTATGATGCAAAAGAATGCCCAGGCGGCAGCAAAGCACGCGATCGAGGTACTACGAGAGGCTGGGCTCCTGAAAGAAAGTGGCGAGAAGCTCACGACACGCAACGTCGTTACCTGGCTCTTTACCCCTATTGAGGCACCAGAAGACGAAGCTACCCTTCCGCGTGAGGATGATGCTTCCTGCGAGGACCAAGAGCCTTCCAGCAAGGAGTGCGACAATTCCTCCTGAGGATTTCCCGCTTGTTTTTTTCCTTTTAACTGTAACTCTTAGCAGGGGAGAGATCCCCCCCTTTTTGTAAACAGGATGTTACTGCACTTTATTAATGAGAATTCCTCCTTTACTTGTGATTCCTCGTTCTTCATGATTTTTCATTTTTTACCCCTCATCACTGGCCAAAAGGGTTACATATTTGCCCGTAGCCAAGCCTTAGTTCCTAGGTCGCGACCAAAGCATTCTCGCTCAAAGGGTATGGGGCAAAATCACGACCTCAGCCTTGCGCACTCGCACCCATCTAAGCTTTCCGATTATGACCCCGATGATCTCGTTGGATGCACTGTATCGTCAAAAATTCACATGAGGATAATGACTTCGACCCTTTTCAGATAGGTCACACCCTTCCTAGTGAAATTGTAGAGCGAGTGTTCCTTCCGCCAGGTAACCACGCGCACATCCTGACCCAGTATATCCCCCTATTGTATAGGCATTTCTTTCTTCGTACTCCCTTCCTCCTCACCCCATCACCTCGAATCACTTTCCTTCTTTTCTTTGAGCGCCTTCCTGCCCTGCCTGCTAGTGAAAACCTGACAGCGGGATCAGCTCGGGGTCTAAATTCACCCTATTTCTCAATATCCACCAAGGGCCTTCTAGACCTGCCAACTAATGGGAGCATGGCAGTGGGATCAGTTTGGGATATATATTCACCATGTTTCACAATATACATTGAGGGCCTTCCAGGCCTACCAGCTAATGGGAGCCTGGCAGTGGGATCAGCTCAAGATCTGTATTTGCCATGTTTCATAATATCCACTGAGGGCCTTCTAGACCTGCCATCTAATGAGAGCCTGGCAGCGGGATCAGTTTGGGATCTACATTTACTATATTTTATAATATCCGCTGAGGACCTTCCAAACCTGCCAACTAATGGGGGCCTGATAGCGGGATCAGCTCGGGATCTGCATTCACCATGTTTCATAATATCCATCGAAGACCTTCCAGACCTGCCAGCTAATGGGAGCCTGGCAACGGGATCAGCTCGGGATCTGCATTTATCATGTTTCATTATATCCACTGAGGTCCTTCCAGACCTGCCAGCTAATGGGAGCCTAACAGTAGGATCAGCTCGGGATTTACATTTATCATGTTTCACAATATCCACCGAGGTCCTTCCAAATCTGCCAGCTAATGGGATCCTGACATCGGGATCAGCTCGGGGCCTACATTCGCCATGTTTCACAATATCCAGTGAGGACATTCCAGACCTGTCAGCTAATGGGAGCTTGGCAGCGGGATTAACTTGAGATCTATATTCACCATGTTTCACAATATCCACCGAGAGTCTTCAAGACCTGCCAGCTTATAGGAGCCTGGCAGAGGGATCAGCTCGGGATCTATATTCACCATATTTCACAATATCCACCAAGGGCCTTCCAGACCTGCTAGCTAATAGGAGCCTGATAGTGGGATTATCTCGGGATCTATCTTCACCATGTTTCACAATATCCACCGAGGGCCTTCCAGACCTGCCAACTAATGGGAGCCTGGCAGTGGGATTAGCTCGGGATCTGTATTTACCATGTTTCATAATATCCACTGAGGGCCTTCCAAACCTGCAAGCTAATGAGAGCCTAGCAGCGGGATCAGCTCAAGATCTACATTTACCATGTTTCACAATATCCAGCGAGGGCCTTCCATACCTGCCAACTAATGGGAGCCTGACAACGGGATCAGCTCGAGATCTGCATTTACCATGTTTCATAATATCCACTGAGGGCCTTCACGACCTACAAGTTAATGGGAGTTTGGTAGCGGGATCAGCTCAGGATCTGCATTCACCATCCTTTCAGGTCATAAGGGGGGCATGCTAAGAAGGAAAAGAGTTAGATAAATAAACATATTTCTTATTCATACTTAGGGATAGAAGCGTTTCAAATCATCACCACTCCAAGTGTGGCTAATGGTTACCCCCTCTACATTTTGTAGATGATAACCCCCTGATTTGAGGGCTTTCTCGACAATATAAGGACCCTCCCAGTTAGGATTGAGTTTTCCTATTGACGTCGACCTCCCGGCTGCATCTACCTTTTTCAAGATTAGATCTCCCCTTACAAATTGCTTGATGCGTACATGTTTGTCAAAATACATGGCCATTCGACGTTTAACCTCCTCCTGTCTGATGAAGGCTAGGTCGTGAAGCTCTTTCACCAAGTCCAATAAGAGTTGTATCTCGTCTTCATTCTCGACCCTCCAGTATTCATCTCCTTCTCCTGTGATGACCACCCGCGGTGACCTGACCTCAAACTCCACAGGAAGCACGGCTTCACAGCCATGTGAAAGCTTGAATGGAGTTTCCCTTGTGGCAGTGTTGGGCATGGTTATCAGAGCCCAAAGGACCGATGGAAGTTGCTCCACCCAACTTCCCTTCAGGTTCTCAACCTTCTTCTTCAATAGGTTCACGATGATCTTATTTGCTGCCTCCACCTGCCTGGTACTCCTTGGGTGATGGACCTATACAAATCTAAGATCGATCCCGAGCTGTCCACAGAAGCTTATGAACTCATCACTAGTGAATTGCGACTCGTTGTCGGTGAATATAGCTTGAGAAAGCCCATGTTGGCAGATGATCTCTCCCTATACAAAGTTACGGAACACTTGAGAGGTCACCATGGCCAAGTCATTGACTTATAGCCACATTGAGAAATAATCAATCATGATCAGAAGGAATCTCCTTTGTCTGCTGGCCTGGGAAAAAGGCTTCACCAAGTCCATTCCCCAAATTGCAAATGTCCAGGGTGTCGTGATACTTCTGAGTCTCTGGGCAGGCAGGAGTTAGAGTGACGCGAACAACTACATTTAAGACATTTCTTCACGAACTCTTCTGCATCTTTGCTCAAGGTTGGCCAAAAATATCCTTGTCAACTATCTTGTCTTCTAGGGTCTTGCTCCCCGAGTGGCTTCCACATTCTCCTGAGTGAACCTCCTCGGAACCTCTTCCCCAGATACATGTCTAGCCAGAAGTCCCGAGATAGTCTTCTGAAACAGCTCTCCTTCGCGCAACAGATAGTATGCCTACTTGTGCTTGAAGCGCTTCTTGTATGTGGCCTCCCCTGGGAATTCACCGGTGGTTAAAAATATGATAAACGGATCCTTCCATGAGGGGAATTGATCTATCTCCATTAGCTCCTTCTCTTCTATGGATTGTCGGAACATGTCTGTCATGATCCCCCTACCCTTAAACCGAGCTTGGCCAACCGATCTGTTGTAACACTCTTTTCACGCATTACATGCCGAATGGAGAAGGTCTGGAACCCCCAAATAAGTCCTCTTACCCTAAGCAAGTATCGCTGCAGGGTCGACTCCCTCACCTCAAACTCTCCCTTGACCTACAAGGCCACCACCATTGAGTCCATTAAAACCTCCACATCCTGTACTCCTAACTCCTTAGCGAGTCGCATCCCTACAATGACTGCCTCATACTCTGCCTGGTTGTTGGTGACAGGGAAGTGTATCATTATGGTCTGCTCGATCTTCGTCCCCTGGAGGCTTTCCAAGACCACCCCCGCTCCCAAAGAATGTCTTCCTGAAGCCCCATCCACCGGTAGCTTCCAAGCTACTAGGTGGTTTGGTCTGACCTCTTCCGACTCCACTACACAATCTGCCAAGAAGTTTGCCACCGCTTGAGCTTTAACCGACAGGTGAGGGATAAAGGAGATGTCAAACTCGCTCAACTCCACTGACCATTTTGCCAACCTTCCCGAAAGTTCCACCCCTTTGAAGATGCCACATAGCATATGACCGGTCACTACCCGAAAAGAGTGCGCTTGAAAGTAAGGATGAAGTTTTCGAGCCGAGAGGACCAAAGCAAAGGCATGATTTTCCAGGATCGGATACCTGAGCTCCGTCTTCTTTAAGAACCGGCTCACGTAGTAGATTGGCAGCTGCTTCTTACCCTCCTCTCAGACCAACACGGAGCTTACAGCCTCTTCCCCAACTCTGAGGTATAAGGTCAAATCTTCCCCTTCTTTGGGTCCCTAAAGCAGAGATGCCTTGGTGAGCTGATCCTTCAGAGACTGGAAGGCCTCCTCACATTCCTTAGTCCATTCAAACTTTTGGTTCCTCCATAGTATCTTAAAGAAAGGCGAACACTTCTCTCATGCCCGGGAAAGAAACATGCTCAGTCCCGCAAGCTTCTCAGTCAGACGCTGAACCTTCTTGGCGTTCCTTGTCAATTCCAGCTCCATTATTGATTTTACTTAATCTGGGTTAGGCTCCACCCCGGCTGGAGTCAGGAGGTGCCCAAGGAACTTCCCTCAGCTTGCTCCGAAAACACACTTCTGGGGATTCAACCTCATTTTAACTGTTCGCAAGATGGAGAAAGTTTATTCCAAGTCTCGAAGATGAGAGCTCACATCCTTGCTCTTCACCAGCAGGTCATCCACATATACCTCCAGATTTCTCCCTCGTTGTTCCCAGAAAACCCTATCCATCATCCTTTGATAGGTCTCCCCTACATTCCTTAGCCCAAAAGGCATCATGTTGTAGATATAACATCTGTTACTCGTGATGAATGCCACATCCTTCACATCCTTAGGGTGCATCCTGATTTGGTGATAACATTCTCTACTTCCCATCTCCCTTTTTCAACATTACAACATTAGAGACACAACCTGGAAACTGGATCTCTGACATGAAACCGACCTTGAGAAGCTTTTCTACTTCCTCTTTGATATGCCCTTTGAGCTTCTCGGGCACGTTCCTTTTCTTCTGACAGATAGGGCGGACCATTGGGTCGAGATTTAGCTGGTGGAAAGCCACGTCTACATCGATGTCGGGCATATCCGTTGCGCTCCAAGCCAAGACATCCACGTGCTCCTGGATGCATCGTAGCATCCTCCCTTGATCCTCCTGGTCCAAACCTCCACTGACCCTTACCTTCTCTACTTTACCTGCTTGGGTGAGAACCTCCATCTCCACCACTGCTTTCACTGGCTATAACCAGGATTGCTCCTCCCAATCTTTAGCTGCCCTCTCTCCTTGGGTTAAGGTCTCTTCTTCCACTACTTTCTTCATCACCATCATCTCCTCTCATCCTCTCATCTCTGCTTCTGCACTCTCTTCCTGTGTGAGTACCTACTTCCCCTTTAACTCTGCCCTCGCCTTCATAACCTTCTCCATCTCTTCGGCCTCTCCCATCCATGAGATGGTGTTGACTGCGGTGGCATAACACTACTTGGCCACCATAGGATCTCCTCTGACCCGGACCTGCACCCCCCCCCCCCCCATCGTTGAACTTGAGGCACTGATGGAAGGATGAGGGGACGCAATGGAAAGCACTGATAAGAGGCCGACCAAAGATGGCATTATAGCTGCTGGGGGTTGTTGGGTTTAACTATACAACACAACACTTGTGTGTAGCGGAATAAGGAAAAATAAAACCCAAAAGGAATGCAGATCTTGCAATGAACATTGATCAAGAAGTAATATTGCTATAAATAAAATTATACCTTTGCAGGATTGAGTCACGACTCAACCAAGGTGCTCCTAAGAAATCCAACGAACACTAGTGACTGGAGTTCTGAGCATAGAATTGTGTCCACGCCTCTACGGAAGTCCACACGAGCACGGAGAACCTTTAGACTCTTGGCACACAAGATCTAGGTTGGAAGAAGAAATTCCCTCAACGTCTCCATGGATTACTAGATCCGTTAAAGGAGAGGCAGTGGTGGCGAAGATGACGCTTAGAAAACTATTTCCGACGACGTCAACAAGATGGGTGGTCGGCAGGATGGAGCGATGGCTATAACTTCTTTGGTGCGGAATAGTTCCGTTGGGAAGGAAGAAGATGTCGTCCTCGAACTCGCACGATTAGTTCAAGAGAAACAGTAACTGTCTCGGTTTACTATACATATCGTATATATAGGATACCGAAACAACCAATACTCGCAGACCACGGCGGAACCGGACTTAAAGGAATTAAACCAGAGGAGAAAGAATTTGTCGAGTTCATACGTCGATATTTGACGAATCAAAAACCATTCGTCGAAATAACACGTATATACTCGACGAATGGAGACAGAGCAAACCATCCAAGTATTAAGGCGATATTCGACGAATCGATAATACTCGACAAATAAGTCTAATTCGTCGAAACTTTCATTGCAATACTCGATAAACCTAAGACAGATTCATTGTGTCTATCATGACGATACTCGACGAATTCGAACCCATTCGTTGAAACCTTATGCAATACTTGACGAATTTACCTTAGAGTCTTCCGACCACTTACCTGAAGACCCATATTCACAATATAGGTATCGGAATGAAAATCCTTCACATCCAGAATGTCATAGGCTTGGTCCTTCACTTATATTACATATGAGTAAGGACAACACAAACCTTTCCAACTTCTCCAATACTCTTATGTGTGACCTCATATGCTTATATTGTGTTGGCAGTGAGACTACATATTTGATCACTTCCAGATCACCATGGTAACACAAACAGTCTCCCACTTAATCTTGAAAGTATTAAACAAAAGCTTCACAAATAATGAGCGGAACCTAGCAATGCATCATTGCTCCCCAATCAATAAGAGTTTAAAACTCGAAAGCCATTGTGATCAATGTATCAGTGGTGTCATGTCCCTTTGTCCCTTACATCCAGATAGAGTTAGAGGTATAGACCGTGTCACCCTCATAATTGTTCAATCCAAGTTTCCTAATCTAAAATGGACTTCCAGAAATTGGTGAGCCCAATATCGCATATTGGCTCTACCAAACATGGTCATGTATTTTTTAGTCTCATTCCATCAAGTAGCCCATGGATGCAACTCCTGTTGTATAGGAGGAATAATCTCATTTTTATCCACACGCAAAACACTCAAATGATTCGTAACGTACCTAATAACCCCATTATCATCCAGCTTTCTCAAGACTAGACTTTTGATGGCAACAAAGCACGTTTTTCCTCACTTGATGAGTGTTGTGACTTCAGGTAAAAGGACAACAATTGCCACTTGAGCCATACTTGTGACACATTCATATAACTATCCACAAAGTATTCTCATGATGGGTATGTCTAGTACAACTTGTTCACTAACAAGTACTCATGTGATAACTTGATATCACAATATCATGACCTGTGAGAACCGGTCATCAGTCAACGCACATGCTAGTCTTAATGTACCATCATCGCCCTTAGCTTCTAAGATGACACACCGACCAAGGACCATTTAAGAATGAAGCTTCTAAGAACATAAACTCTCACATTCAAGTCACCACTTGACTCCTATGGAAGCAAACATTCTAAGGGCATTTATTACGTTAAATTAGTCTATCACAATATAAATAAATTTACATATAAAAGAAATTGTCAAAATATAAAATGAAATGTATAGTACTCTATTCATCAAATGAATTATTACAACAACCGACAAATATACAATTCACAAGACTCCTACAAGAGTTGATCATTCAGGTATCTAATACCCATTGATCTAACATGACCATCATGCTTTCTCTATGTTAGAGGGTTTGTCAGTGGATCCGCAATATTTTCTTCAGTCGACACCCTGCATTTTCTCACATCTCCCGATCGACAATCTCTCGAATAAGATGAAATGGCCGAAGTATGCGCTTGGAGCGCTGATGAGATCTAGGTTCCGAAGCAAGTGCAATTGCACCGCTGTTGTCACAGTAGAGAACTATGAGATCAACAATGTTATGAATTATATCTAACTCGCCGATGAATTTCCTAATCCATACAGCCTCCTTCGCCGCATTCACAGCGATAATATACTCGACCTCAGTTGTAGAATCAGCAACTATCTCTTGCTTGGAACTCTTCCAGCTAACATCTCGTCCATTTAGGCAAAATATAAACCCTGATCAAGACTTTGAGTCGTCTCTATCAGTTTGGAAGCTAGCATTCATATAACCCTTTATAATAAGCTCTTCCTCTCCACCAAATACCAAGAATGTATCTTTAGTCCTTTTTAAGTACTTTAGGATATTCTTGACAGCTATCAAGTGACCATCACCAGGATCAGACTGATACATGTTAGTCATGCTCAAAGCATAAGAGACATCGGGTCGAGTATATATCATTGTATATATGATTGATCCAATTGCCGAAATATATGGAATCAATTTCATGCGGTCCTTAACTTCATAAGATTTAGGACACTAGTCCTTAGAGAGACTCACACAATGAGGCATGGGCGAGAATCCTTTATTGGACTCAAGCATGTTGAACTATTTCAACACCTTCACAATATATGTACTTTGGGTCAAACCCAGCAAATTCTTCGATCTATCTCTATAGATTTTAATACCAAGTATATAAGTCGCTTCACCCAGGTCTTTCATAGAAAAGTAGTTCCCTATGTTGTTATTAACAACTTGTAGGGTCGGTTTGTCATTCTCGATCAATAGCATGTCATCTACATATAATATCAGAAAGACAACAATGCTCCTACTAATCCTCTTGTAAACACACGGCTCATCCTCGTTCTTGATAAAATCAAACTCTTTGATCTTTTCATCAAAATGAAGATTCCAACTTCGAGAAGCCTGTTTAAATCAATTAATGGATCTCTGCAGCTTGCATATTTTAGTTGCTTCACCTGGAGAAATAAAACTCTCGGTTTGTGTCATATACACTTCCTTAAGGAGGTTTCCATTTAGGAAAGCTGTTTTGACATCCATCTGTCAAATTTTGTAGTCATAATACGCAGCAATAACAAGTAAAATTCTGATGGACTTAACCATAGCAATAGGAGAAAAAGTCTCATCATAGTCAACACCATGAATTTGTTTGAAACCTTTAGCCACAAGCCGCCCCTTGAATATATGTGCATTCTCATCCATGTCAGTCTTCTTCTTGAAGACCCACTTGTACCCTATGGGTCGTACCCCTTCAGGTGGCTCCACCAAGGTCCAAACTTGGTTTGCATGCATGGAGTCTATTTCAAATTTCATGGCCTCAAGCCACTTCTCGGAGTCCGGTCCACGCATAGCCTCTTGATAGATTGCAGGCTCATCATCATGATCCATAAGCAACACATTACTTATTTGAGACATGAGAAATCCATATCTCTCGGGCTCAAACCTTTGTATACCAGATCTACGTGAAACTTGTGTTTCTTGAGCAGGCTCTCCAGCTACAATAACTTATAGTCCTTGCTCAGGTTCCAATTCCGGTTCATTCACGGTTTGTGGTTCTTGAACTTCTTTAAGTTCTACCATGTTAGTCTTTCTACTTAAGAACTCTTTCTTAAGAAAGACACCAGTCCTCGCAACAAATACTTTGCCCTTAGACGGTAGGAAGAAATAGTACCATTTAGTTTCCTTAAGATACCCCACAAGATAACATTTATCTGACTTAGGTTCCAGCTTGTTAGGCTTTGACGTCTCACGTACGCCTCATAGCCCTAAATCTTAATGAAAGATATACTAGAATGCTTCTCAGTCCATATCTCATATGGTGTCTTTAGAATCATTTTCGTTGGAGCATGATTTAGTGTAAAAGCAGCAGTCGCTAGAGCAAAATTCCAAAAAAAAACAGGCAGATTTGCATAATTCATCATCGACTGTACCATGACTAAGAGAGTACGATTCCTCCGCTCAGACACATCATTATGATGTGGCATTCTAGGTGGAGTGAGTTGTGATACAATATCACACTCTTTCAAATAATCACGAAACTCATGACTCAGATATTCACTACCTCGATCAGATTGGAGTGTTTTAACCCTCTTACCCAGCTGGTTCTCTACTTCGTTCTTAAACTCTTTGAATTTTTCAAAGGTTTCAGATTTGCACTTCATAAGATACACGTATTTGTATCTGCTGAAATCATCAGTAAATATAATAAAGTAGAAATACCCACCTCTAGCCATAAAACTCATGGGTCTGCATACATCACTATGTATTATACCCAAGAGATCATCAACTCTCTCATTGAAACTAGTGAAATGGACTTTAATCATCTTACCTAATAAGCAGGATTCGCATCTCTCAAATGATTCATAATCAAATGAGTTCAGTAGTCCATCTTTATGAAGCTTGAATATGTGTTTCTCATTTATATGGCCCAAATGACAGTACCAAAGGTACGTAGGGTTTGAGTTATTCATTTTTAGTCTTTTAGTATTTTCTATATTATAGATCTGATAATTTAAGTTCAAAACATATAAACCATTAAACATTTGGGTTATACCATAACAAACATCATTCATAAAAATTGAACAATAATTGTTCTTAATTATAAACAAAAATCCTTTCATGTCAAGACATGATATGGATATAATGTTTCTAATTATGGAAGGAACATAATAACAATTATTTACTTCTATTACAAGCTTATTGGGCAAAGAAAGACGGTAAACTCTTACGGTAACAGCAGTAACTCTTGCTCCATTACCAACACGCATGTCCACCTCTCCTTTACTCATCATTCTTCTCCTTCTCAGTTACTGTAAATTTTATACAAATGTGAGAATCACATCTGGTATCCATTACTCAAGATGAAGGAGCAGAAAGATTTATCTCTATAATATAGATACTTGAAGCGGAAGTCATACCTCCCTTCATTTTCCGCAGACCCTCAATATAAGAAAGATAGTTCCTCTTCTAATTACCAGCCTTGTCACAGTGGTGACATTTTATTTCCTTTGTCAAGTCTTTCTTCTTCAGTGCTTAAGACTTGGGCTCAAGAGATTACTTAGGTCGAACCTTCGTCTTCTTGAAATCCTTGGCTTTGCCCTTACCTTTATGCACCATTAGTATGAGGCTAGCAGTCTTGACCTTCTTCATATTGATCTCGGCAGTTCTCAACAAGCCTAAGAGCTTGGGCAGTGTCTTGTCTATTTCATTCATATTTTAGTTCAAGACAAACTGCTCGTAACTGTCCGGCAATGATTGTAGGATCAGTTCTGTAGCCAACTCATGGCCTAGAGAAAAACCTAGCCTTTCAAGGTTCTCTATATACCTAAGCATCTTGAGTACATGAGTCTGTTGGGTCCGGCGTTCCTTCACTTGACCCGTGGCGCTCTGCTACTTATATAAAACATTAAGTAGCACCCTCTCCAACAGTCTGGGCTTTTGGTGCAGTTGGGTATGCGCTTGATCCTTCAATTGGTATCAGAGGAGGTCATGGGTTCAAGACCGGGGGGGGGGGGGGGGGTGGCGCTATTAAATCCTAATTTTTCCCTTCTACCTATGTGGGTCCAGTGGGTCAGGCAACCGTGGACATGTGGTAAACCCCACCTCTGAGCCGTGTGGGTCATGTGGTAACCCCACCTCTGAGTCGACGGGTTGTGCTGGACGCCGGGGGGGATTGTTGGGTCCGGCGTTCCTTCACTTGACCCGTGGCGCTCTGCTACTTATATAAAAAAAATTAAGTAGCGCCCTCTCCAATAGTCTGGGCTTTTGGTGCAGTTGGGTATGCGCTTGATCTTTCAGAGTCCTTACTAGGTCTCGAGCTCTCATCTTACACTGAAACAACGCCTTAGGGACGTCAAACCTCTCTTGGCGAGCCTTCCCTTTAAGCATTTTTTTGAGATGCTCGTCAATTTCTTTACAACCCATGTTCTTATGTTGCTTCTGAAGCTCAGAGTTCATGGTTTCCAGCATGAGGCTTTCGACATCCAAGAAGTCATCTTGATACTTCTTATAAGCATCTTTATCAGATCGGGACGCATTCCCGACTGGCTCATCAGGGGATTCCTCTTCCAAAACATAGAGTTTACGCTCTTTCCTGAGAATAATTTTCAGGTTCTTGTATCAGTCCAAATAATTTATCCCGCTCAGTTTCTCCTTCTCAAGGATGGCTCTGAGGGACAGGGTGGAATGAGAACCACTTGTCATGAAAATTCTACAAGAATTTATGTAAAGAAAAATTCAGTACTACATTTCAAAATACATTTTTATTTCAATTAGGACTTTAATTAAAATTACTCCCACTATTTTAATCAAACTGATAACCCTCCATATTAATTCAGAGAGTTTATGTGAGCAACTTTCTTAGTGGACAAGATCCGTATGTCACCAACACTATGCGTCAGCTTTGACTTTTTCTCACAATGTGGTTATTTAGGTAGGCAACGTTTGTCGATTATATCATCATGCAACTCTTGTATGGTTGGTGAATAACTCCTTATTTGCATCCATCATATGGTGCATGCCAACCCTATGCCTTTGGACACTCAACCTTTGAGGTTACCCAGTTAAGTTTGACCCGATATCGACAGTGGGATATCATAATTATTCGTTCACACTCTTACCAAGATGGATTAATGCACCTTGCTTTGGCAAGCCCATATTTAATCGATCGAGGCAGGAAGTGTCATAATCGAAAGGCATCTGAATACTTAATATTACACAAGAGATTTTAGATAATTGATTAACACTTAATCATGATTAATAATTAACCAATATGTATGTTGGAGCTTAAGAAAGACCGGACGGTCTGGTGCCTAACCGTTGCGGGCGACCAAGCGGTTTGGTCTTGCGGTCAGGTGGACAGTAACTATAGCAGTCTGAGGGTTTTCCGAAGCAGTGATCTGGATGTTAGCCGCAGCAGTCTGAAGGAAGTCTCAGCGGTCTGGCAGAAAGCCGCAGTAGCGGGTTGTCAGTTAGCCTCATCGATCTGAATGAAGTCATAGCGGTTTGCCTATGAGATGCAACAGCGGTCTATTGGTTAGCTGCAGCGGTCTGGATAGAGATGCAGCGGTCTGGTGGAAGTCGCAGCAGAAGACAGATAGTTAACCGCAACTGTGGTCTGGTGGCAACCCATAGTTGTTATCCGATAGCTTGCAGCTGTTGCGGTCTGGTGGGTAGCCGCAACTGCGGTCTGATGGCAACCCGCAGTTGCGGACTGGCGGCATGTATCAGCGGTCTTCCCTGGTGGATAAGCGACTTTGTTAGTTGTTGTTTGGTATTTTTTTATTTGTTGTATAGTGGGCGGTTTGACCATGTCAAACCGCGAGGCCGCCCTACTTGTATTTAGTCCCACATCGGTTATTGTATTCTCTCATCTCCCCCGATTTCTATAAATAAGGGGGCATACCTTTGTAATAATTATCTTTTTGGAGCAATAAAGTTTGCGGTTTATTTAGCTCTTTGTCCATTTCTTACATGGTATCAGAGCGAACCGATCCTTTGCACCAATCAGATCGCGGTTTGTTTGTTTAACCGCACGGCCTCTTTTATCGTCTTTTTTCGGTTTATCCGGTGTATCTCCCTTCCCTTCCCTCCCTTGCTTCTCACTGTGCTTGCGGCTTCCTTCCTTCCGGGCTTATCTGTTCGCACGGCTTCCTTTGCAGCTTATTGTGTTCGCGCGGTTTCTTTTCTTCGCTGTGGGTTCTACATTTTGGTCTCGGCTTCTTTTTCTTGCCGCTGGCATATTGTCACCTTGACCGTGTGGTCTTTTCTCTTCTCCCTGCTTGTCTATCCGAGCAGCTTCTCTTCTCTTTTGCGGTCTCCGCATTTTGGTCGCGGAATCTTTCCTGCCGCTGGTATGTTGACACCGAGACTGTGCGGTCTCTCCTCTTGTTCACGCGACTTGTTGCGTTGTTTGTCCGCGTGGTTTGTTCTAGGAAACTATGTGGTTTCTTTTTGTTTCTATGGACACTTCATCTTCTACTACTCTCTCTATTTCTCCCTCTCTTTCTACTTCTTCTTTCTCTGCTTCTAGTAGTTTGGCGACTGCTTCGAAGCTTATGAGTCCAAATTATCCTGACTGGAGTGTTTTTTTTATTTTTCTCTTGTGTTCTCAGCGCAAATGTCCGACGGTCAAGGTTGCTAGGAATCATCTTGCTGCCTTGTATTCCAAGGGAGCCCAGCCTTCGTGGATCTATACTCTGTATGCTGATCTTTTTGCTCGACCAGTCTTGACTCCTATTTTTTACCTATCAGGAGGTTCAGACCCTTGGTGCTGAACTTCTTCAGCATCGCCCTTTTTCTGCGGATTTGGCCGAGCAGCATCAGCATTTTCAGGAACTTCTTGTTGTTTGTTATTTGCTTCGCCTATCGGATTCCTATGATATGATTCGTCCGCAAATTCTTGGAGAAACGGATACTCCAACTCTAGATGCTACTGATGCTCGGATATCTGTTGTTACTACTCTTCTTCAACGTCCTTTACTATCCTCTCTGTCTCCATATCCTGATCTTATGGCTCATCCAGCTCGTCATGACATCTCTGCTGGCCGTGGTGGCCGTACTGTTGGTCAAGGTGGTGGAAGTGGTTATTCCAAGCATCTTTGCTCTCATTGTGGCCGTCTTGGTCACTTGGTTGATCGGTGTTGGACCATGTATCCTCATCTTCGTCCAACATCAGTTGATTCCTCTAAGCCGTCAACATCTTCTCTTGCTACTTCTGGAACCGCTCAATTGGCTACTATGGGTTGGTTGCTTATTGATTCTGGTATCACAAATCATATGACCGACAATTCTAGATTTTTCTCTTCTCTTGAAAAGAGCAACCGGTTGCCTCCGATTCTTATTGCAAATGGTTCTCCTTCTCCGGTTTGTGGGTATGGCACTGTGCATATTACTCACTCTCTTCAGCTGCAGGATACCCTTTATGTCCCGAATTTTCCATGCAATCTTCTTTCAATTACTGCTCTTTGTAAATAGTTGCATTGTGAAGCTATTTTTACTACCTCTACTCATGCTTTTCAGATTCCTCATTCCAAGGAGGTGATTGCTACTGGGACTGAGAGCGGCGGCTTGTTCTACCTTGATACTGCTTCTGCTTTTTCTGCATCTTCTTCTATGCTTCAGTGACATCTTCGCCTTGGGCATCCTCCTCCTCGGATTCTTTATCAGCTTTTGCCAGATCTCCCTCGGGCAATTCTACTCTGGATTGTGAAGCTTGTCAATTTGGCAAGCATCACCGATCTTCTTTTTCTGCTAAGCAAGGCCGCAATTCTTCTCGCCCTTTTGAGTTAGTTCATTCTGATGTTTGGGGTACTGCTCCCCTTTAAACTATTGGTTGGGGTAGTTTATATTTTGTTATATTCATTAATGATTTTTCCAGGTGTACGTGGTTATATTTGCTCCGCGAATGCTCTGAAATTTTCTCTGTTTTTTCTGCCTTTTATAATGAAATACGTACACATTTGATACCTCTATTAAAATACTTCGTACTGATAATGCTAAGGAATACCTTAGTCATCAGTTTACTTCATTTTGTTTGGATAATGGCGTGATCCATCAAACAACTTACCCTTATACTTCGCAACAGAATGGTGTTGCTGAACGTAAGAATCACCATCTTTTATATATGGCTCGTAGTCTTCTTCCTCATATGCATGTACCCCGGTCCTACTGGGTTCTTGCAGTTCTTCTTTCTTGTTTTCTCATTAATCGAGTTCCGTCTTCGGTTCTCAATGGAAAAACTCTTTTTTTTTCATTCTATATCCTGATAGGACACCTTTTTCCTTACCTCTTTGTGTTTTTGGTTGCACAGCGTTTGTTCGCTCACCTGCTTCTGGACGTGACAAACTCTCTCCTCGTTCTGTTAAGTGCATCTTCTTGGGCTATTGTCCGACACAAAAAGGGTATAGTTGTTTTGATCCTGCTCTTCGTAAACAGTATGTGTGGGCGGATGTTACTTTCTTTGAGAATGCTCCCTTATTTTCTTTTATCTCTCTTCCTTCTTCTCTTGATAGTTCTTCTCCTTCTCCCGTTGTTTTGGCATCTCTTCCGGAGCCTGCCCTGCTTTCTTCTTCTCCTATTTCTAATTCTTCTCCTTCTGACTCCTCTCCTGTCCCTACTTCTTCTTCTGAGCCGCTATAATCAGCTCCCAAGCCAATAGTCTACTCTTTGGATGGGGCTGGTACAGTATAGGTCAGATCTAGATCTTCCGATTGCTCTTCGAAAAGGTGTTCGCTCCTGCACTCAACATCTTGTTCAGGTTGTGGTCTCTTATGCTCAGCTCTCTCCTTCATCTAGGATCTTTGCTCTGGCCCTCTCAGCTAATATTGTTCCTGCTTCATATAAATATGCTCTTGTTATCCCTCATTGGAAGGCTGTTATGGATGAAGAGATGTGTACTCTTACTGAACGTGGTACTTAGACTCTTGTTCCTACACCTCCTAGTGCTGACGTGGTTGGTTGTTGATGGGTCTTTGTCATTAAGTTTCTATCTGATGGATCTATTGATCGTTACAAGGCCCGGCTTGTTGCCAAAATTTTTACGTGGACTTATGGTGTTGAAAGTATCAAGTGTCGACCTAATCCACCTAGGGGGGGGAATAGATGTATTACAGTCTTTTGCGGAATTAAACTAACCTGCACAAATAAACAAACAGAACACAGAAAACACACAAAGAATTATAGTGGTTCCCCGATTTGGGTACATCCACTTTCCCCCTTCGACCTATCTCCCACCAAGGGACGACTCGGTCACTTCTTCAACCGGATTGAAATCCAATCCTCACACTAGGAGCAATGCTCCCCTAACTACGGAAGGAACCCTTCCAACAATGGAGATACAACTCCACCTCAGCGGGTTGCACCCAACCCTTACAACTAAGAATGAAAATTCTTTTACAACAAAATTTGAATGTAAAAGAAAATACAAACAACGCTTTTGGAGATCCCGATGTCCTTCTTCGTTCGTTGAAGATTGCTTAAAGATTACGAAGAGTCCACAATCGGACTTCTCTCTTGGAAAGAATCTTGTCAAGATCGGCGGCGATGCTTTGTAGATCCAAACTTCTTGACGAAGCAAGCTAGGTCTACAAATGATCTCAGTCGGATCAATAGTCTCAACCGATTCGAAATGGATAACAAGTCTCGTTCTACGAATCGGAAGACAAGAGATCTCAAGAGAGATACGTGAGACGCTCTGCTTGCCTCGGTACTGTCGTCGGAAGATCAGAGAAGCACTGAGATCAACGGCGGCGACAAACTTGCGAACGGCTACAGGCGATCGGCGGCTTCCGCGATGTGCTAGGTCACGTTCGGCCTCTTTCGTGTTTTTGTGAATAGTTGTCCTTAGAGGTTCAAAATACGCGTATATATATACCAGAAGCCAACCCTAAAGACCGTTGTGGGACCCACAAGGAGAAGCCCTAGCCCCGGCCGAAACAGCGCATAGCAAGTTGGTTCGGTCCAGCGAACGGAGGAAATTTACCTAAGGCAAAATCAGCGGGAGTCGTTGGTGATTCCCGTCGATGTCGGCTGGAATCACTCACGATTCCCGTCGATTCTGCCTTGACAGAATCCCTAATGAAATCTGTCAGCCGGAAGAAGTCGGTGAGAGAAGCAATCTGATTCTCGACGAATCGGCGGGAATCACTAACGATTCCCCGTCGAAGTTGGTGAGAATCACTAGCGATTCCCATCGAAGTCGGCGGGAATCACTTAGCGATTCCCGTCGATTTTGACTTAGAAGAGTTTTCTCTCTTCCTTCTTTTGATGACTTGGTCTTTGACCCATCTTTGCTCCTTCTTCTGCTCTTGATCTACCTTGACCCTGTACTTGAAAATAAGTACACTCCAATAGAGAGAGCACACATGAATCAACACACTGATCTACGCAACGAGGGATTACGTTGCGCAGACCCATGTATATTGACCCACTGTACCCTAACATTGGCGTGTACTTAGCATAGAATAGCTGCAAGCACAACTTGATAGAATTGTCAAATACATTTTCAATTCACCTTAGCTTGTTCAGGGGCTTCTTCAAATCAGGTCAATTGTGGATGCAATACCCAACAATCTCCTCCTATTTAAAGAAGCCTAAACCCTACAAGCTAAGGTGAATAGAACATATGGGAATGAAAATCATAAACTTAAAATTCAGTTGAGAGTGAAATTCATTACCATTTTTCTGAGAGCAACATAGCTTTTGTGGCCTACTTAGCATTGGCAGTCACCTTAGTCTTGGCCGAGAGGGTAATCTCCCCCTTTCGGCTTCTACAAATCTGGGACTTCACTTGGAGAAAAATTCTCCCCCTCAATTCTTGCATCCGTGCTCGATCTTGAGTTCCTAGCAGATGCTTCCTCTTGATCCAAGAGCCTTGAGCCCTTCAGTCTTCAATCTTCATAGTTTAGCATGCCGAGTTTAGTTTTGAAGAGACTGAACTTGGCCTCGTCTAGGGGCTTTGTGAAGATATCTGCAATCTGCTTATCCGTGGGGACATAGTAGAGAGATATATCTTTGTTTTCCACATGCTCCCGAATGAAGTGGTAGCGCACTTCAATGTGTTTTGTTCTGCTGTGTGACACGGGATTGTTCGCAATTGCAATTGCGCTCGAGGAGTCACAATACATAGGAACTTCTCTGAACAATAAGTCATAATCTTCGAGTTGATTTCTGATCCATAGAATTTATGCGCAACAGCTGTCTGCTGAGATGTACTCAGATTCAGCCGTAGAGGTTGCGACACAGTTCTGTTTTTTACTGTTCCACGATATAAGCCTTCTTCCTAGGAATTGGCATGTCCCGGAAGTGCTTTTCCTATCATCCCTGCTTCCTGCAAAGTCAGCATCTGAAAAGCCAATCAGCTGGACATCATTATTTCTTGGGTACCGCAAGCCAAGATTTGGTGTACCCTTAAAGTATCTAAGAATCCGTTTTGCAGCGACATAATGAGATTCCTTAGTGTTCACCTGATATCTGGCACAAACGCATGTGGAAAACATAATATCCGGTCTACTAGCAGTAAGGTAGAGCAGGGATCCAATTATGCTTCTGTATTTGGTTTCATCAAAAGGTTTCCCTTTCTCATCCTTGTCCAGAGACACAGTGGATCCCATTGGAGGCCTCATAGAGGTTGCGCTCTCCATTCCAAATTTCTTGAGGAGTTCATTTGTGAACTTCGTCTGAGAAATGAAAATTCCATCCTCAGACTGTTTCACTTGAAGTCCCAAGAAATACTTTAGCTCTCCCATACTGCTCATTTCAAACTTTCCTTGCATAAGTTTAGAAAACTTCTTGCAAAGATTGTTGTCCGTTGAGCCGAATATTATGTCATCGACATAGATTTGCACCAGTAAAATCTTGTCTTTGACTTCCCTAAGAAACAATGTCTTATCTATTTTTCCTCTCGAGAACTTGTTCTCAAGAAGAAAACTAGACAGAGTCTCATACCAAGCTCGAGGAGCTTGTTTTAAGCCATATAATGCTTTATTAAGAAAGTACACGTGATTAGGGAATGTTGGATTAACAAAACCTGGGGGTTGCATGACATATACTTCCTCTTTAAAATTTCCATTGAGAAAAGCTGATTTCACGTCCATCTGATAGACAGTAAATCCTTTGTGAGAGACATACGCCAGGAACAATCTGATCGCTTCGAGCCTTGCAACTGGTGCAAAGGTTTGGTCGAAGTCAATCCCCTCCTCTTGTCTGTAACCTTGAGCCACCAGTCTGGCCTTGTTCTTGATGATGACCCCGTGTTCATCCAGTTTGTTTCTGAAGATCCACTTAGTGCCGATCACATTCTGTTTCTTTGGTCTGGGAACTAGCGTCCAGACGTTGCATCGTTCGAATTGATGCAGTTCATCTTGCATTGCCAATATCCACGATGCATCTTTGTTCGCTTCGTCGAACTTCTTTGGCTCAACCTGTGACAGAAAACTTAGGTGCAGAATCTCGTTAATTGTATCTCTGCGAGTTCTGACACCGTCCCGAGGATCTCCTATGATCTGATCTCTTGGGTGATCCCTCACGTGTCTGAGCTCTAAGAGTTTGGCATCTGGAGCTCCAATAGCTTCTCGGGCTCCTCCCTCTTCTGGGAGAATTTCTCCATCCTGACCGTCATCTTCTCAAGGTGGCGTTGAGGTGGAGACCTTGACGTACTTGGGAGTTTCATCTTTATTAGTCTCATATAGACTTAGCTATTCAAGCCTTGCACCTGGGATTACTAGGTTGATCATTTGGATCCACTATTTGAAGTACGGCGGGTATCATGCACAAGAAGACACTGTAGTTAGCATTATCTCTTTTCCCATATTCTTGTTCTATAGCAAGCCTGGAACAGCTCTTGTCTAGGCCCCATCATGTTCATGGGTACCTAAACTATCCTGCAAAAAAGAATTACCTTACTTTAGGAACTCAATAGGTATTGGGTCCTAGGTTCTTGTCAGCATAAAATGCAGCATGCCTTCCTACAGTATTTCTATCAGGAAGGTTGTCTCTTGCCAAAGGATGTGGACATACCCTTACCCTTGGTACAGAAGGATTGTGCCAACAATCTATGGCAAAGTGACCCACTCTGCCACAGCACCAACACTCATGAACATTGTACCTCCTTTTCTGACCAGATCTATTAACAGAGTTAGTCATGACCCTAGGTCTGAAGGAGGCAAAGCTGGATCTGCTCTCAGATTTACCCTTTCCACCGAGACACGAGGGGGGTCTGATGGTGAACATGTGGTGAGTGTCGAGAGGCCTGGGAGGTGATGCTTTCTTTTCAGCCAGCACATATCCGGGGGCCCCATTGATGCTTGCTACATGTTTGCCAACTCCCTTTTCCTTTGTCCTAGGGTGGGAATATGTTCCGTGAGAGCTGGTTCCTGCAATGTCATGAAGTATGGGGGCTGAGGCCGTAAATACAAACGGTTCATGATGAGCCGTGTGTATTTTCTCAGGGGTAGCCATAACAGCACTTGCACTATGGGTGTTTCCACATGAGGGCCGATCATTCTTGCAATGACCATAGTTGTTCTTATGGTCATACCTGAAGGAATGATGTGTGTCCTTCCTACTCGGTGTGGGGGGTCTGAAAAAAGTTTCCCCATTTCTCCACGATTTTATAATTCGTGAGATCCACCCATTTTCTCCCTTTCTATTAATAGCATCTACCTTGGAAAAATTAGACACTATCCTCTTCTCGGTCTCTAGATGAAACTCTAGATCTGATATCTTTGAGTCCTTCACCTTGATAGATTCCAATTAGAGGTCCATCATGGTCCTCAACTGAGCAATTCCCTTAGCTTGTACTTCAACAAGCAAGTTGCTCTCTTGAAGGGCTCTACGAAGGGAATCAAGAGTTTCAATCTGTTGATTGAAGCTGTCAATATCCCTTGCATCAACTGATGGACAATCCTTTGAACTTCTCCTGTCTTCAGGAGATACATGGGAGAAAGAGCAAGAGGAGGAAGATACCTGATCCTTATTTGGCTGATCAGGGTTAGAGTTAAGGTCTGCAGAAGCTGATGTTTCATCTTCATCACAACTGCATTCCTCAATCTCTTCTTCAGAGATGAGTACCCCCACATATGCTTCATCTTCTTGTTGGCATTCATTCCAGGCAGTCTTCTTTCCCTCCATGAGGTCAGAGATTGTTTCCCACATGGACTTTGCAGTCTTACACTTATCCAATCTTGTAAGAGATGATCCTGACCAAATATCAGAGATGATCTTTTATACCAGCTTGTCCAAGTTGAATAGTGAGAGCTCAGTTTCAGACATCTCTGCGGGACTCTTAGGGATTTGGAGATCTTCTCCAGAGTCAGAAGCCTTCATGGGAATGAAGGGACCCTCTTCCACAATGAATAAAGAACGGGGGTCAATGGCTTCCAGATGAAACTGAACTCTCATTTTCCAGATGGGAAAATATTCTTTTGTGCATACAGGCAGTCTCAGGGGAGAGACATCTGGGTATAGCTCCATGCTTGAATCTTGTTTTCTCCTCGACACTAGACACAGGATCTTACTCAAGGTGTTAACCTTATTGATGAGCAACCTCCCTCTGATACCACTTGAAAGTATCAAGTGTCGACCTAATCCACCTATGGGGGGGAAGGTGTATTGCAGTCTTTTACGGAATTAAACTAACCTGCACAAATAAGCAAACAAAACACAAAAAACACACAAAGAATTATAATGGTTCGCCGATTTGGGTACGTCAACTTTTCTCCTTCGACCTATCTCTCACCAAGGGACGACTCGGTCACTTCTTCAACCAGATTGAAATTCAATCCTCACACTAGGAGCAACACTCCCCTAACTACGGAAGGAACCCTTCCAACAATGGAGATACAACTCCACCTCAGCGGGTTGCACCCAACCCTTACAACTAGGAATGAAAATTCCTTTACAACAAAATTTGAATTTAAAAGAAAATACAAACAACGCTTTTGGAGATCCCGATGTCCTTCTTCGTTCGTTGAAGCTTGCTTGTAGATTACGAAGAGTCCACAACCGGACTTCTCTCTTGGAAAGAATCTTGTCAAGATCGGTGGCGGCAAGTAAATGCGGCGGCGATGCTTTGTAGATCCAAACTTCTTGACGAAGCAAGCTAGGTCTACAAATGATCTTAGTCGGATCAATCGTCTCAACCGATTCGGAATGGAGAACAAGTCTCGTTCTAAGAATTGGAAGACAAGAGATCTCAAGAGACATACGTGAGACGCTCTGCTTGCCTCGGTACTGTCGTCGAAAGATCAGATAAGCACTGAGATCAACGGCGACAACAAACTTGTGAACGGCTACAGGCGATCGGCGGCTTCCGCGATGCGCTAGGTCACGTTCGGCCTCTTTCTTGCTTTCGTGAATAATTGTCCTTAGAGGTTCAAAATACGCGTATATATATACCAGAAGCCAACCCTAAAAACTGTTGTGGGACCCACAAGGAGAAGCCCTAGCCTCGGCCGAAACAGCGTACGACAAGTTGGTTCGGTCCAGCGAACGGAGGAAATTTACCTAAGGCAAAATCGGCGGGAATCGTTGGTGATTCCCGTCGATGTTGGCGGGAATCACTCACGATTCCCGTCGATTCTGCCTTGGCAGAATCCCTGATGAAATCTGTCAGCCGGAAGAAGTCGGCGGGAGAAGCTATCTGATTCTCGACGAATCGGCGGGAATCACTAACGATTCCCGTTGAAGTCGGCGAGAATCACTAGCGATTCCCGTCGAAGTCAGCGGGAATCACTTAGCGATTCCCATCGATTTTGACTTAGAAGAGTTTTCTCTCTTCCTTCTTTTGATGACTTGGTTTTTGACCCATCTTTGCTCTTTCTTCTGCTCTTGATCTTCCTTGACCCTGTACTTGAAAATAAGTACACTCCAATAGAGAGAGCACACATGAATCAACACACTGATCTACGCAATGAGGGATTACGTTGCGCAGACCCATGTATATTGACCCACTGCACCCTAACATTGGCGTGTACTTAGCATAGAATAGCTGCAAGCACAACTTGATAGAATTGTCAAATACATTTTCAATTCACCTTAGCTTGTTCAGGGGCTTCTTCAAATCAGGTCAATTGTGGATGCAATACCCAATAGGTGTGGATTAATTTTACACTTTCTCTCCTGTGGCAAGGATTACTACAATCCGTGTGCTTTTTTCGGTGGCTGTCAATAGAGACTGAGAAATGTCTCAGCTATATGTGAAAAATTTCTTTCTTTATGGTGATTTATAGGAAACTGTCTATATATATGGAGCAACCTCCTAGATATGTTGCTCAGGGGGAGTCTCAGATCTGTAAACTGTGAAAGACAATCTACAGTCTTAAGCAAAATCTCAGGGCCTGGTTTGACAAGTTCAATGAGGTCATTTCGTTGGTTGGGTTTGCTAGAAGTATTGCAGATCACTCGTTATTCATTCACAATACATCAACTGGACTTGTTGTTTTTGCTGTTTATGTGGATGATATTCTTCTCACGGGAGATGATAGAGAAGGTGTGCAAATGACCAAGAAGAATCTTCTTAAGCACTTTATTACTAAAGATATGGGATCTCCGAAATATTTCTTGGGCATTGAAATATCCAGGAAATCAGGGGCTATTGTTCTGTCATAGTGAAATAATGTCTTGGACCTCTTACAAGAGACATGTCTCCTTGGGGCTAAACTGGCTCATTCTCCGATGTCAGTTGGAGATGACAAGTGTTGGAGTGAGGACTCACCTCCTATTGAGGATGTCACCAGGTACAGACGGCTTATAGGGAAACTCATTTATCTGACAGTCACAAGACTGGATATCTGTTATACAGTAGGAAGAGTGGGTCAGTTTATGTAAGCTCCTAAGGAGTGTCATCTACAATTGACAATAAAGATTCTGGAGTATGTAAAAGGTGTTCTAGGGAAAGAACTTTTGTTTCAAAAAAGGGGACATTTGAAGGTTGAGATATATTCTGATGCAAACTATACAGATGAAAAAGAAGATAGAAAGTCCACATCTGGGTTCTATACTTTTGTCGGAGGGAATTTGGTCAGTTGGAAGAGCAAGAAACGAGTTGTTGTCTCTAGGTCTAGTGTAGAAGCTGAGTATAGGAGCATGGCTCTAACTATATGCGAGCTGAAGTGGTTACGGGCTCTTATGCTTGATTTTGGAGAGCTTTATGATCATCCTCTGCCAATCTTCTATAACAATAAGGCAGTCATATATATTTCGAGGAATCATGTCTTCCATAAAAGGACGAAGCATATCGAGGTTGATTGTCACTTCATTAGAGAGGAAATTTTGAAGAATCAGATATGCACTCTGTTTGTTACTTCAGAGAGAGAACTGGCTGATTTCTTCACCAAGCCAGTTACTCCTTCTGAGGAGGTTTGTAGCAAGCTGAGCATGGTAGATATATATGCTCAAGCTTGAGGGGGAGTGTTGGAGCTTGAGGAAGACTGGGCGGTCTGGTGCCTAACCGCAACGGTCTACATATCTCAGCGACCAAGCGATTTGGTCTTGCGGTCAGGTGGACAGCAGCTGTAGTGGTCTGAGGGTTAGCCGAAGCAGCGATCTGGAGGTTAGCTGCAATGGTCTGAAGGAAGCCGCAGCAGTCTGGCAGAAAGTCGCAATAGCGGGTTGTTAGTTAGCTGTAACGGTCTGAATGAAGCTGTAGCGGTCTGGCTGTGAGACGCAACAGTGGTCTATTGGTTAGCCGCAGCGGTCTGGTGGAAGTTGCAGCAGCAGGCATATAGTTAACCGCAACTGCAGTCTGGTGGCAACTCGTTGTTGTTGTCCGATAGCTTGCAACTGTTGCAGTTTGGTGGGTAGCCGCAACTGCGGTCTGATGGCAACCCGTAGTTGCGGTCTGGAGGCCAGTATCAGCAATCTTCCCTAACGGATAGATGACTTTGGTAGTTATCGTTTGGTATTTTATTATTTGTTATATAGTGGGCGATTTGACCATGTCAAACCGCGAGGCCGCCCGACTTGTATTTAGTCCCACATCAGTTATTGTATTCTCTCATTTTTCCCGATTTCTATAAATAAGGGGGCATACCTTTGTACTGATTATCTTTTTGGAGCAATAAAGCTTGCGATTTATTTAGCTCTTTGTCCATTTCTTAGAGTGCACATTCACAAAATAAAACTTACAGCATTCACAATCCAAATACATCCCAAATGTGCACAAGAAAAATTATCAATACTTGACGAGCTTGGTTAAATCTGAACATCTAGAACCCTTCTAAATCTCTAGATTTGCATGCATTGGACATGAGCAACACCAATTCCACTTAAACAGTAGACAAGCTCATCTCTCAATGTGAGATTCAAAATCTAACACGCTTGGTTTCACAAACCTACAAGAGGGATGGTTACTATTAAGAAGAAACAAAGATATCACAATAAAATCACATGTGTTCCTAGAGGGGTCTTAGGGGCAGAGCCCCTAACGGGATCCAAGGGGCAGGAATAAGTTTGGGCATTTAGAACACTTCTAAATTTCTAGATCTACATGCAATGGATTTAGCAACTTCTGAAATAATGATCATCGCGAAACCTCCCTCTGATACCACTGTTTGGTTTTACTATACGACACAACACTTGTGCACAGCAGAATAAGGAACAAGAAAACTCAAAAGGAATGCGGATCTTGCGATGAACATTGATCAAGAAGTAACATTACTATAAATAAAATTATATCTTTGCGGGATTGAGTCATGACTCAACCAAGGTACTCCGAATAAATCCAACGAACACTAGTGGTTGGAGTTCCTAGCATAGAATTGTGTCCACGCCTCTACAGAAGTCCACACGAGCACGGAGGACCCTTAGACTCTTGTAACACAAGATCTAGGTTGGAAGAAGGAATGCCCTCAACATCTCCACAGATTACTAGATCTGTTAAAGGAGAGGCGCCGATGACGAAGACGATGCTTAGGAAACTATTTCCGGTGACAATAACAAGACGGGTGGTAGGCTAGATGGCGCGATGGCTGCAACTTCTTTAGTGAGGAACAGTTTCGTCGGGAAGGAAGAAGACGCTACCCTCAAACTCGCACGATTAGGTCAAGAGAAACAGTAACTGTATCGGTTTACTGCACATATCGTATATATACAGGATACCGAAATAACTGATACCAACAGACCACGCCGAAATCGGACTTAAAGGAATTAAATTGGAGGAGACAGAATTCGTTGAGTTCACATGTCGATATCCGACGAATCAAAACCATTCGTCGAAATAACATGTATATACTTGACGAATTGAGACAGAGCAAACCGTCCAAGTATCAAGGCGATATTCGACGAATCGACGATACTCGACGAATAAGTCTAATTCGTCGAAATTGTCATTACGATACTCGACGAACCCAAGACAGATTTGTTGAGTCTGTCATGACGATTCTCAACGAATTTAAACCCATTCGTTGAAAGCTTATGTTATACTCGACGAATTTCCCTTATAGTCTTCTGACCACTTACCTGATGACTCATATTCACAATATAGGTCCCGTAATAAAAATCCTTCACATCCAGAACGTTATAGGCTTGGTCCTTCGCTCATATCGCATATAAGCAAGGCCAACACAAACCTTTCCAACTTCTCCAATGCTCTTATGTGCGACCTCATAGGCTCATATTGCGTTGGTAGTGAGACTACATGTTTGATCACTTCCAGATCGCCATGGTAACACCAACAGGGGCATCCACGATCACGAACCAACAATTACTGGTCTGACCCCATAGATTCACATTGAGCCTCACTCCACCTTCCACTTTCTTCCTATCTCCCGAGAACGAAAAGCGGTTCATCTGATGTCAGCTCCCTCTTTGCCTCCACCTTCATCTCGTCAAACATATTCTTGAAGACGACATTCAACGAGCTCCTGTTGTCTACCAAGATCCGGGAGACGATGAAGTTCGCGACTGCTTCCTGCACTACTAGTGTACCGCAGAATGGATCCTCATGATCTAGCATGTCGCTCAAGATGAATGTAATCCTCTCCATGGTAGGCGGGGTCTGGGATGTCGAAGCGACGCTTCGTCAGAACATGGTTTGGAGTCTCCCCTTATGGGTAGCCTCGATTCTTGTTCCCCCCCCCCCCCCCCCCCCGTGGATTATTCCAATCCTCCTGGAGCCTCCTATATCAGACCCTCTTCACATTTGTCTTCATCAGCCCCCTCAGACACTTCCTCGATCTGCACTACCGGCGGCTGCTGACCCTATCCTCTCTCCCATCTCAGTTCCAGAAACTCCGGGAAGGTGGTTGTTGCGTGACCCTCTACTTGATGGAAGTCACAGTACGACAACTCCACCTTCACTCCTCTCTGTCCCCCTCGACCGTTCCTCCTCCTCTCAACCCTTTCCCGGGCTATTGACATAGCTTAATGTTGTGGGGGGAGAGGTGGCCTTGGACCCTACCTCCATTCTGGAGGGTTGAACCTCCCTTGCCCCCTTGGTAGTTCCATCCTCCTTGGAACCTTTTGCCTTGACCATAGATATGTCCCTCCTGCTGCCTCTAGGCCAGCTGGTTGGTGGGTCCTTGGTAACATCACCCCTATTGTTGCCTTTGGAAACCATGCCCTTGGGGCTCATCTCTTCTTCTCTCCTCCTGATGTCTGCTTACTCCATGCTCCCTCTCTTCCCTTCCTCCCAACTTAGCCAGCTTCTTAGCAAAATTGGGGTTTGCTGCCTCACCCTCGATCTCCTGCGCCGCTCTCTCCATTATCTTATCGAAAGACAATGGTGGCCTCCACTTCAGTGCCACCCTAAAGAACCCTTCTTGGAGACCCAAAGTAAAAGCCATCATTAGGGTAAACTCTAGCACCTCTTCGACTATGAGAACTTCCACCTAAAACCTATCCACGTACCTTGTCAGGGTTTCTTTTGGTCCCTGCTTGATTGCGAAAGGGAACTCCGCGCCCTTCTTCCTCTTCTTCGAAGTTGAGAATCTCAACAGGAATGTACGACGCAAATCTGTGTAGTAGTAGATTGAGCAAGTGGGAAACTGGTGGAACCAGTCCCTTGCCTTGTCCTTGAAGGAGATGACGAAAAGTCGGCACTTGAAGGTGTCAGTCATTTGTCTGATGGAGACTGCGTCCTTGAACAATTGGACATGCTGGTCTAGGTCATCTCTGTCAGTGTAGTAAGACATATCTAGCTCCCTGAACCCCTCTAGAACTTGGGCTGACACGACCAACTCGCTAAAGGAGCTTCCGCCTGCAGCGCGAGTGGTTGGCTCTCGCAAGACCACCTCGCTGGCCCGGCCAGCACTAGGCAAGTCGGGGAAAAGCTCTCGCCCGGCGGGATCCTGATCGCCACCCTCGCCCTCTTTCTCCTTCCAGGTCTACCTAACCGGGGCGTTCTAGCCCAAAGTCGGCTGGGTAACCACCAGGACTGTCAGTTTCGAGTACTCGCCATTAGTGGTGTTGAGCCAATGGTGCAAGGTCTCCATGACCTCCTTCCTGAAATCTTCGAACATGCCTACCGTAGCCAAGACCAGCGGGGGTGGCGAGTGCTCCCGGCCCGACCCTTGTCCTTCACCACCAGTCATGGAACTAGTTGAGGATCTTTTGTGTTGGCCACCCTCTACGCTCACCACACCAAAGTGTTGAAACCAAAAATCAACCTCTTGTGGAGTTCGGGATCCCAAAAGTGGTGTGGCCTCGCACTTACTTACCTCGAGCTAGCACACCATACCAAAGACTTAGAAACTCAGGAATATAACCAAGGTCCCACCGCGGAGGTCCCCCCACACACTCGGAAGATCTAAGAGCGATTTCCCTCCCAAGTCAATGCTGGGCTTGGGAACCCTAGAGAACACTCTAGGCTTGCTAAGGAATGCTTGATGAATAAGAAATTAAGAGAATTTGTCCCACCAAAGGTGCCCCCTCAGTCTATTTATAGATTTTCAAGTTTGGTCTGCTAACAGCGTAACTCCACTGTTAGAACTACTATACGCAGCTCAACTGGGTCTGCTAACAGTTTAACTCCGCTGTCGAAAAAAGTTATTTGCAGTCCCCCAGGGGCATCCACGTAATTTCACCCATGGACCCCATTGAGCGAGTGTTTCGTAGAAGCACCACTCGCCTGAAGGAGTGAATACTAGATGAGCCACGCATCCGCCGCCTAGGCGAGTGCGGACTTTACCCGTCACTCGCTTGTCTTGGCGAAATCCCTTCTACATGTGCATTAAGGCGCGAGCCATGGGCGAGTGCATGATGAAGACCGCACTCGCCTGGGGACTTGATTGCTCCCTGACTTGGGCAAAAGCTCACTGATGCGCTGAGCGAGTGCGGACCAGCCTACCCCACTCGCCATTCTAACAAATGATGAACCTAAAATTCCTGCTACTATGCCTTGAACTTGTCGGAGGATCTCACTCAGCGAATACGAGGTTGTACATTGGGGTCAGTATCAGGAACTTGAATATCATTTGGAAGACATTCAATCAAATGATCAACAGACAACATACAGACATAAAAAGATCTTTTGGGCAAAGTTGTATATTATGGTTCCTATGCGGTTAAGAGGAAGAATCAAAGGAAGTCTAAAGTTTTTAAAGATAATTCCAAATCAACTAGACGTGATCTATCACATTTCGAATATATTCTCTCTATAGGAAGATAGAAAAAAGAAGCAAAAAAGTTAAAATCAAGAGTCAAATTGAATGCTAGAAAAATGACAAACTATGAACTTAAAAGTTAGCACTCCATCTATTAATATAAATTTGTTCAATAAAGTTTGTCAACAATTGCCAATTTTAGTCTTGGAACATATTATAGATGTGGTAAATGTGTTTGGTGATGATTATTGTGGATTTGGAGTTGTTAGACAAGCTTTAGGTAAGATTGCAGATTGCGTACAAGTGAGAAAAAGATCTCGACATGGTAATTGAAAATCACCTAACTTTATATGATGAGATGATTTGCGACATCAGACGAACCCAATTATTACAAAGTCTCGATATCACAGTTACTCCCGCACCGATTGAGGAGTAGATGTTATTATCAGATATGAGTCTTATAATCGCATCTTGTTATAATGAGACTGTAGTGGAGCTCTCAAGTGATCAATGATTTATATTTCTTCCACTGCATTAATATTGTAGGAATATGGACATCAAAAATATCAATGAGGAGAAAATTTTGCCAACAAAAGCAAAGATTTATTTACTTTTTGGTTTTTCCATTTTAATGAAATCATGTTGTTGTTAATTCATGTCAGTTTTTGTCGTTGGTTTTCCCAATTTTGATGTAATCTATAGTGTCTTATTAATCTTTTTTTGATGAAATCATATTGTAGTTTCTTGATTTATCAAATTATTCTTGTTGATTTACTATTAAAAATAATGTGTCTCTAACAATTATATATGCACTTATCATAGTGCAACACTTTTAACATAAAAAATCACATAGTCAAAATCATAGTGCACTTAATAATTTCTTTTTATTAATAATCATCTAAAATATTATGACAAACTAATCTTTCTTTTTTGGTGTGAGGTATTTTCATATTTATTCACGTTGCCTCACATTACTCTTCTTCTCTCATTCTCTCTCTCTTTCTTTATTTTCTTTTTCTCTCGAAAATAGCTAAAACTTTTTATTCTTTTCATCATACATGAATGAGTTGAATTCTTTTGAAGGTCTTCAATACATAGTCACGATTTACTTGACTGTCATGTGTGAGTGCTATAATGGTCCTTTCGATGCGAAAGAATTGACTTTTTGAAATTGACTTTGATCAGAAAATCAATATTTACAGGAATTGACTTTGTGCACAAAAAGACCATCCTAAAGATTTAATCCAAAGGGCTACTTTTGTTTATGGATGTTATGAAATGTAAACATTAAGCGAAGATTTTTATAATTTTGAAAGTTAGAGGGGTGCAAGTTGTAATTACGCAAACTTCAAGGAAAGTTCAGGTAAATAACCCTTATCTAATATTATAAAATCTTTATATCTATTAATATTTTAAGAAGAAATACAAGGCCTGCAAATAGTCATGAATTAAAAATTCATTGAATAAATTTTGACCGTTGGATTAAGCAGATCGGGTCTGCATATAAATCATTTATCAAAATTTTCATTTCACTCTCTCTCCTCAGCCCCGATCAACCCAGGATCTGGAAATTTTTTTCCAAAATGCTAGTGCCGCCGTCGACAGCCTGCCCGACCACCACCGGCGGGTTTGTCGGCGAACCCGCCGGGGTCTGTCCAGCGGTGAGCTGGCAGGGTCACCGCCGGCGGTGACCCTTCCCGTGAGCCCTAAGTTATGGCTCACGGGCAGGGCCACCGCCGACGGAGGCCCTGCCAGCTCGCCGCTGGACAAACCCCGGCGGGTTCGTCAGTGGCCGGCGAACCCGCCGGTGGTGGCCGGGCAGGCCGCCGGCGGCATTATCATTTTTCCCGTCAAGGAGGACGGTTTCGGGAGAGGCGCCACCCTTTTTTTTAAAAAAAAAATTAATTTTTAAAAATATATTATATAAATATATATTATTATATTATTATTTTTAAAAAAAATAAAATTCAACAAATTAAAAATATGCAAATAAAAAAACAAATAGCCCGGCGGGGGCGGGCGAAGCCCGCCGCTACGGCTGGGTACTGTTGCGGGACGGGCAGAACCGGTCGCGGGCGAAGCCCGCCGGGGGTGGGTGTAGCCCGCCGTCGCCCGTCATCTGTCGCCCGTCGCATGTCGCTCGCCGGCGGCATTATCATTCCGCCCCTATGGCTACGCGCCACAGTACCCGGCCCGAGACGGCGGGCTTCGATCACACCCGGCGAGCTTCGCCCACACCCGGCTGGCTTCGCCAGCCCATGACGGGTCGTTGCGGGGTGTGCTCGCATCAATGCAAGTGCCCGCCCCCCGGCGGGGTGCGCCTGCCCCCCGGCGGGCTTCGCCCGCAACCTGGGCTACGACCGCCCCCGGCGAGCTGCGCCCGCCCCCGGCGCCCTTCGACCTATATCGAGGAGGGCACCACCCGACTCCCGGCGGGCGGTGCCCGCCCCTGGCGGGTCGGGACTTATGTGAGATTTCCCCGCCTAAGCAGGCGGGATTTAATTCCACCTGGGATTAAATCCCTCAATTAGGCGGGATTTAATCCCGCCTAAGTGCGGGATGTAATACCTGGAATTAAATCCCGTCTAACTTAGAGGCGGGATTTAATCCCGCTGGGATTTAATCCAGCGTGATTAAATCCCACCTAACTTAGAGGCGGGATTTAATCCTGTTGGGATTAATCTCGCCTAATTAATCCCGCCTGGGATTGTATTAATCCATGTCGAGATTTAGTCCCACACCGTCAGTCGGCTTATGTGTAAGCCCCCCCCCCCCCCAACCTTTGCCCCGGGTCGGGCCGGAGGGGATCTTACTTGCCCAAGACGTCCACCCAGTGCTGCTTAAGGGGCAACGACCCACTCTGCTAAGCACTAGTTGGTCGGCTTACTCGGCTTGAATCACAACATTCACATCTCATCACAGAGTTTAGCGAAAACATTAACAGAAAGCCACAACAAATATATATAACAATATATATTTAAAAGAAAAACGCAAAAGATCATAGCCACTGTTTATACGTGAAGCCCGTAGGCTATAATAGTACTACTACTAGCAAATCCTCTCTCTCTCAAATATGCTCGCTAGTACTCACGTCTCGAAACTCTGGAGACGACGGGGGTGTCTCTACTCGGGTATTCCTATCAGTTGGTGTATCGTCCTGTAACAGCTGGTCGATACGGTACTCCATCTCCTGTGAATGGTTATTTAAATAACCGTTAGTCACAAAACTAAGTGGAAACACATCTCCTCCCCGGATCCATATCCTGGGGACGAGCTCACGCACCTAACAAAAGTAGATAGCTGAAGCATGAGAAAATTAGTAAACCATTTCATAAATAAGCTAGGAGCGACCAAAAAGAGGTGAAATATGGTATAACTTGACTACCAGCAACAATATACATCAGTTATAATTTAGGTTCCACTAGCACAGCAACATAGCAGGTATTCACAACCCGTGCAAACATCGCAGGCATTCACAGCCGCATACACATCGCAGACATTTACAGTCGTGTACACATCACAGGCATTCACAGTCGCGTACACAACGCAGACATTCACTGTAACACCCCTATCCGTCGTATAGCATATAGCAGTAGGTCCGGCCGGGGCCCGACGCCATATACTACGGACAGACCGGTTGGTTACGCGTTGAAACCATACAACCAATCACCAACGTCCTACACAGAGTCATTCTAGCGGAAGCAAATTATTAAGTTGCACAAATTCAAGAACCCTGTCAAGCAAGAATGTCCACTACAGAAGTAACAATATGAATGAAAAATACAAAAGTACCGGCCTTATGGCCTTACAAGGTATGCTTAACAAAAACATGTCTTACATACTTCGGCTCGCAGGCCGGCCATACATGAAATAAACGGAAAGCATAAAAGGGGTTAGGCCTTCGAGGGCCAGCACCGCAACATGCGCTTTAGCCCGCTATTTTCCGCTCGGCTTCGCAGCACCTGCAAGCACAAACCACCGCCCGGTGGCAAACAAAAGCAACGGTCAGCTATGCTGACCAAATTATAACGATCCCGGGCCCAAAATCGGGGCGGCGATGCTCTTTCCCTGCACTTTATTAGTATAGGCAATATATTAGTGTGAACACACATCATCACAGGCGTAGGCTCGCACGGCCACACACCTCGTGCACACAGGGCACATTCACGGCGAACCGGCCAACGTCACGTCAATTCAAGCCATAGACATTCCCGTTCCACCACCGCCTCTTGAACGGCCAACCATATGAGCATTTTGCCTTCCTGGCCTTGGTCACGGCAATTTAAGCCATAGACCGCCGAAGACCCTCATCCATGCCAACGGTCCTACCGGACGACATAAACCGGGTACGGTTCCGCCTGACCCGTGCTTACACCGCAACGGCAATTTAAGCCATATGCGCAGGTCAAGACTCACCGAGTCCCGTTTCCACCATAATAATCACATAACCCGGTTATGTTCACGTTGGCTCCCCGGCCACCGTGTTGGCAAAACTCGCTTTTGCCCAGTTTTCCGGGTGCACCTTGGAGTTAATCTCCAAGGCTCCCTGATGCAATCTACCACGTAAAAAACCCGAAAAACGCCCAAACACCCGGAGTCTTCCCCGGTTTATATGCAATGCAACATCACCGATCCGGCTCTACTTGTCCGGATAGGCTTCACACACAATGCCTATGTCCGTTTTCGCATACGGACTCTACACAAGGGGGACTTTACATATCTACCCCAAGGAACGCTCCAACTCTTCGCTCACTCGCGAGAGAGGGCTTCCTATGCAAAGGGAAAAAGGGATTCACATGCCCAAGAATGAGAAATCGTTACCCTTGCGTTCTTCCGCGGCGCCATCAAAAACTATGCGGTTGGAAAGCACCGCAATGGCGTCACCTCCGCGGATCTGGACTCGGATCGCGATTCGGAGCTCCGAAGCTCCTCCGGCGGCCGGATCTTGGACTCCTCCTTCCTCCTTGCTCTCCCTTCTCTCTAAACTCTTAGAGAGAGAATGGCTAAGGGAAATGAGGATTCCCAACCCTAAATCCCGGATAAAACCACCCAGGAGCAGCCCCCCACCGTCGGATCCAAAGTCAAGGAAACGAACGGCCAAGATTAGATCTGAAATCATAAAATCTGGGCCGAACACGGGTTGCAACACGGCCGTGTGCCTGGCCGTGTCACCCATTCGCCGTCTCGATCGAGTCAAAAAACCAGCACACGGCCTTTGACACGGCCTCCGACACGCCCGTGTCACCTGCAACATGCCCGTGTCGGGACCCGTGTCACGCCCCCCGTGTGCAATCGACCAACAATTCGCAGTCAGAGAGGTACACGGCCTTGTGACACGGCATCAGACACGCCCGTGTCAAATTTGACACGCCCGTGTTTGTGCCCATATCACAGCCCGTGTACCACACTTGCAGATTCCCTGGAGTGACACGGCCTGGGACACGCCCGTGTCCTAGGCCGTGTTCTATAACCCGACCAGCGTCGACCGCCAAAGCGTCGACCGCACGACCCGGCCAAACACGTCTGTGTCACGCTCGTGACACGCCCGTGTCACGCCCGTGACACAGTCGTGTCACGCCCGTGACACCTGCTCCAAAAAAATCCAAACTGGACTTAAAACATCACCCGTCCCTCTTTTGAGTTTCGGGGTGTTACAACTCTCTCCCCCTTAAAAGAATTTCGCCCACGAAATTTACTAAAGGAAACCCACAGGAATTTAAAACTTTTAACGGTACCTGAGCGGAATAACTCCGGGTACTCCTCCTGCATGGTTTGCTCCCTTTCCCAAGAGAGCTCCTCCCGACCGCAATTATCCCACCGGACTTTAACCATCCGGATCTCCTTGTTACCGAGCCTCTTGACCTCTGCATCTTCAATACAAACGGGCTTGACCTTAGTCGTCAACCCTTCGTCCACCGGTACTTGATCAACTGCGATCACCTACGAAGGCTCTTGCACCGCCTTCCGCAATACAGAGATGTGGAACACATCGTGTAGTCCACTCAATTCTACCGATAACTTCAAACGGTATGCAGCTTCGCCGACTCGCTCCAGAATCTCAAAGGGTCCAAGGTATCTTGGGCTCAGCTTCTTCAAGCGTTTCACCCGCGAAACCCCCTTGAACGGCTTCACTTTCAAGTATACCCAATCGCCTACCGCGAACTCCACGTTCCGGTGCTTGGCATTGTAATACTTCGCCTGCCTGTCCTGAGCGATCAACAAGCGCTCCCGAATGATCCGCACCAACGAGGTAGCACTCTCCACCTCCTGCTTCTTGTACAACCTTGCCTCATCCGTTTCAAGCCACGATAACGGCGTGCGACACTTCCTACCATACAGGGCCTCGAAGGGTGTCATTTGTATACTCGCTTGGTAGCCATTGTTGTACGCAAACTCCACCAAATACAGGTGGTCCTCCCAATGCTTCCCGAAGTCTAAGACACACATGCGGAGCATGTCCTCCATCGTTCTATTGACTCTCTCGGTCTGCCCATCCGTCTGCGGATGGAAGGC
This sequence comes from Platanthera zijinensis, assembly GCA_039513925.1. Classification (NCBI taxonomy): domain Eukaryota; kingdom Viridiplantae; phylum Streptophyta; class Magnoliopsida; order Asparagales; family Orchidaceae; genus Platanthera; species Platanthera zijinensis. The sequence goes on along the minus strand of CM077085.1, from coordinate 49,247,110 downwards.
TGTGCTGAACTTCAACTTGGTCCCCAGCATCTGCTGCACCAACCTCCAATCATTGGACGTAAAACTCCCATCGCGATCACTCACAATGCTGCGAGGCACACCATGCAGTCTAACTATATTGTCAACATACAACTTTGCCAATTTCTCCACTGGATCATCCTTCCTATGCGGAATGAAGTGTGACACCTTTGTTAGTCGGTCTACGATCACCCAGATGGCGTCGTTCCCTTTCTGCGACCTTGGCAACCCATGCACAAAGTCCATAGATATGTCGTCGAATTTCCACTCCGGTATAGGCAAGGACTTCAAAAATCCTCCCGGCTTTTGGCACTCCGCCTTCACCAAGGCGCACGTTTGGCATTTAGCCACGTACAACGCCACGTCTTTCTTGAGCCCCGGCCACCAGAACAACTTTTTGAGATCACGATACATCTTCGTGCTCCCTGAGTGGATTGAGTACTTGGTATGATGAGCCTCGTACATCAACTCCGCCCGGAGGTTACTCCCACTTGGGATGCACAACCGATGATCCTTCCTTAATAAACCATCTTCCACCGAGAACTGGGAATTTGACCCATCCAGAGCGGCCTCCATAAGCTCCTTCATGGAGTCATCTAACTCCAATGCCTGCCGAACCCGGTCAGCCAGGTCATACTGCACCTCTGTCCAGTTTAACATTACTTTGGCGCTCGTCTGCTTGTCAACGCAACAGATCTCAAGCTCCTCCAACTCCCGTACTAGCCGCTCATCTCATGCACCGACAACCAGTTGGCTTGGGCGGGAGCCCTGCGGCTCAGCGCATCCGCAACTGTGTTGCCCTTCCCGGGTACATAATGTATTTTGAAGGTGTAGTCCCCCAGGAACTCCATCCACCTCCTCTGCCTCATATTAAGGTCCTTTTGATCCAACAAGTATTTTAGGCTCTTGTGATCGGTGTATATATCGACCCTTATGCCGTATAGGTAGTGCCTCCACAGCTTAAGTGCAAATATCACGGCCTCCAACTCCAAGTCGTGGACCGGATAGTTCCTTTCATGCACTTTCAGCTGACGCGATCCATACGCAATCACACTTCCACGCTGCAACAACACGCAGCCCAAACGACTACCTGAAGCGTCGCTATACACCTCAAAGCCCTCGGTCCCACTCGGCGAACTAAGCACTAGCGCCGTGGTCAACCGTCTATTCAGCTCCTCAAACGCTTGCACGCACTCCTGCATCCACAAGAATCTCTGATCTTTCCTTGTCAACTTCGTGAGAGGTAGCGCTATCCGCGAGAAGTTCTCTACGAAGCGCCTGTAATATCCGGCAAGCCCGAGAAAACTACGGACTTCCGCGACAGAAGATAACTCAGGCCACTCCCGTATCGCAACGATCTTCGCCGGATCCACCACTATACCTTCCCCACTAACAATGTGACCAAGGAACGCTACTGAGGGTAGCCAGAACTCGCACTTGGAGAATTTTGCATATAGCTCATTCCTCCTCAAAGTATCCAACACCAGATGCAAGTGCTTGAAGTGATCTTCTTCGCACTGCGAGTACACCAATATATCGTCAATAAAGACGATCACAAAGCGGTCCAGGAAATCTCGGAACGTCCTGTTCATCAAGTCCATAAACACTGATGGCGCATTCGTCAGTCCAAACGGCATGACCGTGAACTCGAAATGCCCATATCTTGTGCTGAATACCGTCTTCGGGATATCACATTCCCTTATCCTCAACTGATAGTACCCCGACTTGAGGTCCAACTTAGAATATACCGACGATCCGACTAACTGATCAAAGAGATCATCAATCCTCGGGATCGGGTACTTGTTCTTTTCCGTCAGCTTGTTCAACTCCCTGTAGTCGATGCACAACCGCATACTACCATCCTTCTTCTTAACGAAGAGGACCGGTGCGCTCCAAGGCGACGAGCTTGGACGCACATAACCTTGCTCCATCAGCTCCTCTAGCTGAACTTTCAACTCCGCCATCTCCTTAGGCGCCAACCTATACGGAGCACATGACACCGGTTTGGCCCCCGGTACGAGCTCGATGGTGAAATCAATCTCCCACTGCGGTGGGGCTCCGGGAACACATCGGGGTATTCACAAACAATCGGGATGTTATCCAACGTGTACTTTGGCTCCACCGCCCCAACTATTGCGAAGAACAGCTCTGCACCAGCACGAACTGCCTTTACGACCTGAAGAGCAGACATCAGCGTCTTGCTCAGCCCCTTGAGTCCCTCGAATGTTGTCCCCCGCCCAACACCCAGCTTGACCTCCTTCCGGTCGCAGTCAATCCAAGCTTTCTGCTCCGAAAGCCAATCCATCCCAAAGATCATGTCGAACTCTACTAGCGGCAGCAATGACGCTAGCAAGTCGAACTCTTGGCTCCCAATGTGAACCTTTACGGCGCACACTCTGTCCGCACGCATCGAGCACCCATTCGGTAGCAGCACATCCAACTTGTCCTTTGCCATCGAAGAAGGGACTCCGATACGCGATATGAAATTTTCGGACAAGAAGGAGTGTGAAGCTCCCGTGTCGAACAGTGCCCGTGCCGGACTATCACTAATCACAACAAAGCCTATACAAACAATATTAGGCTAACAAGCAATAGACAACAGTATATGAAGTTAACTTGCTGTAAATTAACTCGTACCTGTCACCACGTCAGCTTGTTTGATGGCCTCCTGCTGGCCCAAGTTATAGACTCTAGGCTGAGTCGGAGCATAGTGAGACGCGGTTGACTCCACTACCTTGCCCTTCTCTTCGTAAGTAGCTCCTTGCTTTCTCTCGGACTTTGGGCGTCCACTCCAGCAATCGCAGGCAAAGTGCCCCGTCTTTCCACACGTGAAACAAGCGCCCGGGGTTCGATTCGTAGTTGCCCCCGAGGCACCCGTAGAAGAAGCTGGACCTGACGTCCTAGTCTTCTTGTAGAATCTTCGATAACCCGACTTCGACGTAGTCGGCGCTTTGAACTCCGATTTCTTCCCGCCAGAATCCTTCTTAGCTTGCACATTTCTCATGTCCTTCTCCAAGGACCGGGCCGAGTTGACCAAGGTTAGGAAACCCTGCGCCATGGGCCCTGACAGTAGCAACCTCAGCTTATCTCTTAACCCTTCGTAGAAGCGGTTAGTCTTTCGCTCCTCGTCGGCAAAGGTGGTGCTAGCATATCTCCCCAACCGAGTAAACTCGTGGAGGTACTCGTCTACAGTGCTATCTCCTTGCACCAACCTTTGGAACTCGTTCTCCAAAGCGATCCTCTGCGCTGAGGGGAGGTATCGAGCCATGAACAGTCTCGAAAACTCTGCCATAGGAACTTCGGCCAATGGCCTTCCCCTCAACTGGTGTAGCTCTAGGCCTTCCCACCATAACCTTGCGTCCCCATCCAACAGGAACGTCGCTATTGTGGTCTTCTGCCACTCTTCCGTTTCAGTAGCTGTCATCACCCTATTGACTCTTGAGAGCCAATCCTCAGCCTGGGTCGGGGTTCCCGTTCCCGAGAACACCGGTGGGTGGAAGCCCATCACATGCTTCAACTGTCTTTCAGTTGCTCTCCGAGGTAACTCCGGCTCCACCGCCACCTGCTCAACCCTTCTAGGCTCCGCCGCTTGGAGCAGCACTTGCTCCCCCGCAGGAGCAGGCTGTTGCACCTGTCTTGCAGGTTGCGCATTAATCATAGCAAAGACAGCTTCTGCCACCAATCTAATGGTCTCAGCAGACGGAGGTGTTACAGGCGCTTCACTTGGCGCACTGCTTGCCTCAGAACCTGGTCGTTCTGACGGCCCAGCACCACTTCTGGTCACCTATAATCGTGCAAAACACCGATAAGTGACCAAAAATTACTGCAAACAGCAATTATAGGAACACGCAGGTTCCTCAAACATGTGTATTTTCATTCCTAAGTGGACATTCATGGGTTCTTTTCATGTTATAACGATGACGCACACATGTGCTCACCACCCCTTAAAGTGAATTCTTCCACGAATTCATTTAAGTTTGACCGAAACCAGTAGTCTGATACCAATTTGTAACACCCATATCCGTCGTATAGCATATAGCAGTAGGTCCGGTCGGGGCCCGACGCCATATACTACAGACAGACCGGTTCGTTACGCGTTGAAACCATACAACCAATCACCAACGTCCTACACAGAGTCATTCTAGCGGAAGCAAATTATTAAGTTGCACAAATTCAAGAACCCTGCCAAGCAAGAATGTCCACTACAGAAGTAACAATAGGAATGAAAAATACAAAAGTACCGGCCTTATGGCCTTACAAGGTTTGCTTAACAAAAACATGTCTTACATACTTCGGCTCGCAGGCCGGCCATACATGAAATAAACGGAAAGCATAAAAGGGGTTAGGCCTTCGAGGGCCAGCACCGCGACATGGGCTTTAGCCCGCTATTTTCCGCTCGGCTCCGCAGCACCTGCAAGCACAAACCACCGCCCGGTGGCAAACAAAAGCAACGGTCAGCTATGCTGACCAAATTATAACGATCCCGCCCCCAAAATCGGGGCGGCGATGCTCTTTCCCTGCAATTTATTAGTATAGGCAATATATTAGTGTGAACACACATCATCACAGGCGTAGGCTCGCACGGCCACACACCTCGTGCACACAGGGCACATTCACGGCGAACCGGCCAACGTCACGTCAATTCAAGCCATAGACGTTCCCGTTCCACCACCGCCTCTTGGACGGCCAACCATATGAGCATTTTGCCTTCCTGGCCTTGGTCACGGCAATTTAAGCCATAGACGGCCGAAGACCCTCATCCATGCCAACGGTCCTACCGGACGACATAGACCGGGTACGGTTCTTCCTGACCCGTGCTCACACCGCAACGGCAATTTAAGCCATATGCGCAAGTCAAGACTCACCGAGTCCCGTTTCCACCACAATAATCACATAACCCGGTTATGTTCACGTTGGCTCCCCGGCCACCATGTTGGCAAAACTCGCTTTTGCCCAGTTTTTCGGGTGCACCTTGGAGTTAATCTCCAAGGCTCCCTGATGCAATCTACCACGTAGAAAACCCGAAAAACGCCCAAACACCCGGAGTCTTCCCCGGTTCATATGCAATGCAACATCACCGATCCGGCTCTACTTGTCCGGATAGGCTTCACACACAATGCCTATGTCCGTTTTCGCATACGGACTCTACACAAGGGGGACTTTACATATCTACCCCAAGGAACGCTCCAACTCTTCGCTCACTCGCGAGAGAGGGCTTCCTATGCAAAGGGAAAAAGGTCTTCACATGCCTAAGGATGAGAAATCGTTACCCTTGCGTTCTTCCGCGGCGCCATCGAAAATTATGCGGTTGGAAAGCACCGCAACGGCGTCACCTCCGCGGATCTGGACTCGGATCGCGATTCGAAGCTCCGAAGCTCCTCCGGCGGCCGGATCTTGGACTCCTCCTTCCTCCTTGCTCTCCCTTCTCTCTAAACTCTTAGAGAGAGAATGGCTAAGGGAAATGAGGATTCCCAACCCTAAATCCCGGATAAAACCACCCAGGAGCAGCCCCCCACCGTCGGATCCAAAGTCAAGGAAACGAACGGCCAAGATTAGATCTGAAATCATAAAATCTGGGTCGAACATGGGTTGCAACACGGCCGTGTGCCTGGCCGTGTCACTCATTCATCGTCTCGATCGAGTCAAAAAACCAGCACACGGCCTTTGACACGGCCTCCGACACGCCCGTGTCGCCTGCGACACGCCCATGTCGGGACCCGTGTCACGCCCCCCGTGTGCAATCGACCAACAATTCGCAGTCAGAGAGGTACACGGCCTTGTGACACGGCATCAGACACGCCCGTGTCAAATTTGACACGCCCGTGTTTGTGCCCGTGTCACGGCCCGTGTACCACACTTGCAGATTCCCTGGAGTGACACGGCCTGGGACACACCCGTGTCCTAGGCCGTGTTCTACAACTCGACCAGCGTCGACCGCCAAAGCGTCGACCGCACGACCCGGCCAAACACGCCTGTGTCACGCCAGTGACACGCCCGTGTCACGCCCGTGACACGGCCGTGTCACGCCCGTGACACCTGCTCCAAAAAAATCCAAACTGGACTTAAAACATCACCCATCCCTCTTTTGAGTTTCGGGGTGTTACATTCACAGCCGCGCATAATACCCTATGTCAACATAGTATGGACTGCTTCTTTTTAAGCAGGGTAGCGAGCCGCGGGGGCCTCTCCGATGTGGCCGTCGATGACAGTGGCCAGTCCTGCCACTTCTGTGGGTGGTCATACCGCACTACCCAGACCTTAAAGTACAACCTCGTGTACTCTTGGATGTGAGCGACATCCGATGATTCAACATCTTGGCTGACCAGCGGAGGAAAACCCAACGGGGACAACATAACGGTTTGTCACCCGTGATACCCATCTCCCTGTCACCATGAGTTATCGACCTTCCCGCACCGGTACGAACGGTCTGCGAAAGGGACTGAGCCGCCAAAATTTACCGCAAGCAATTCACAAGCAATCAATCAAACAATCATGCTAATAATCACCGGGTCTGCGGCAACCTGCCCTACTATACATTAACCTTTAGGCAGCGACGCTCAGCTCAACTTTTGAAGAGGAGCGTGGGAGCGCTTTATTTGAGGCTAAACCCGAAGGAACACCTCAAGTTCGGTTATCCCCAACTAAGGCTCAACCTTAACAAACAACTGCTTATCAAAGCAGGACGCATGCTTATAGTAAATTACAGTAATTAAAGCTGTTGATAATAAACGCTGCATAATGAGATGTGATCAGTACGGAACTAAAGTAGTACTGGAACGGAAGTACTTAACTGAAATGAACTTGACAAGTACGAGACTGGAGTAGTACTGAATTGAAAGTACTGAACTGAAATGAACTTGACCAGTACAAGACTGGAGTAGTACTGAATTGAAAGTACTGAACTGAAATGAACTTGACTAGTACGAGACTAGAGTAGTACTGAATTGAAAGTACTGAACTGAAATGAACTTGACCAGTACGATACTGGATGTTGGTACCCTAGATGTGATTTGGCTCATGTAATCCCTTTCCAGCCCCTCTTGATCCATATAACTACATATGATCATGTTTAGACTGTGTTTAGTCTCCCTAGGGCAGTTTATAACTGACCTAGAGTTTAGGTTAGAAGTTGTAGAATGAATATATGGTTAAGGCATTTTCCGTTCGACCATCGTCGAACGAGGCCTCGCGATCGTCGACCATTGGTCGATGATAGCAGGGCTATAGAATAGTTGAAGTCAAGACAATTATCGTCGACCAATGGTCGACGATCTCAGAGCAAGTTCATTATGCTCTGAAGGATTGGTCGACGATCTGCCATCAACAGTTCAACGATCGCAGTCTTGCTTCACGTTTTCTGTCCCAGACGATTTCTGCCTTAGTCGACGATCTGTTGGCTAGGTCGACGATCATCGAACCCCTGTTCGACGATTATTGTCTGTCTTTAACCGTTTGTATTCATTCTATCCCTTGGTTTATTTCCAAGTGTTTTAGCTTGTGGTTAGAGAGATTTTCTGAAGTTATTTTTGCTAAATTTATGGCTTAAATTCAAATGAATTAATTACCAAATATGTTAAGCATAATCTACGGGATTCCGTATTTGATAAAGTATTTTGTCCTATTATACAAGATATGTTGATTTTATCTTTCCAGGCTGTATTCTAGCCGTTGGCGCTGTATGCTAATTCCAAGTATGTTAAGTCTGTATGCTGAGATATTTTCCCATTCATTTATTTCCTTATTGGGACTGACAGAGAGTTAATAGCTCATTCTATTCCTATTGCTATATTTTATATTGAGATAACCTGTTGCAGGGCTCGAGATATTAAAATCAATAGAGCCGTTTCAAGGGAAAAAGAGAAGACATATTTAAAAGAGATTTCTCTCTCAGCAGAGATAGCAAGTTACAGACACAGAGAGATTTTCTTCTCAAGGCTTCATTCGCTCAAGCCTCATCAGAGCAGCTCTTCACCATCTCTCAAGAAGAGAAGAAAAGTTTTTTTTCCTGAAGCAAAATCCCAGAGCAATCATCTTCTTTCTCAAGTCGCCTGAGCATATGCTTAGAGTTTTCAAGACTTCAGAAAGACCAGCTCCAGTTCTGCTTCAAGTGTTCCAGAATCTGAAGACCTGATAAAAATCAGTCTACAGATCCCTGAGGATTTAGTTTCAGTATATCTGAAACTCCTTCATCCTGAAGCAAAGGCTTTCCCTGGACTTTCACTGAGCCAGGGGGAGACTTTGATTCTTTAGAGAATCCACAAGTCTTCTCTAATCTGTTATTAACAACAGAGAAGACAATCTAACCCTCTCAACCCCTTTGTAAAAGAGTTTTCACATCTCTTCAAAAGTGAATATTGGTGACAGGGCACCTTATCAACAACCTGTGGTTGAGCATCCTTATCAAAAGCTCAAAGGGTCTTGTTTGATCTACCTGAATCAGATCATTGGTGGCAGGGCACCTTAGCAAAAACCTGCAGTGGATTCCTACCAGGGTGGTAGAAGAGTGGAGTACCTATTAAGAGGGAACCACTATATATCCTGTGTCCCTCTGGCTATTTTGCTTAATTGCTTATTCTGTGGCTGTGATAGAACTACCTAGGATTGCTAGTTGCTGTGATAGGCTTATAGCTAAACTGAAATTTCAGTTAGCTCTCTCACTTGTGCACTTCACTGTGTTAGGCTCTTAGGGTTCAAGTATCAGATTATTTATTCCGCAAATAAACTCCAAGGGAGCTGACTAGTTGTTCATAAAATTTGAATACTCTATTCACCCCCCCCCCCCTCTAGAGTAGTTTACAACTTATCCCCTCACCTTCAATTGGTATCAGAGGGAGGTTAGCTGTTCATACAGGCTAACACCTGGGTTAAAAGATCCAGTGATAAGTTGTTTCCTGATACCTTTCACAAACACTTTCACACATGGCCCAGTCTAAGGATTATTCAAGCACCAGACCTCCTGTATGCAACTTGTCCAAGTTTGGCATATGGAAGGCCAGGATAAGACTATACATGAATTCTATTGATGAAGATATCTTTTCTTCTATTTTGACAGGACCACCTGCTAGGCCTGCTGCTGCTACTTCCACTTCTGCTGATCTCAGTGTTGTGCCACCTCCTGACTACAATGACAATTACAAGAAGGCAAAAGCAGCTGATGCAAAAGCAATGAACATCCTAGCTCAGACAATGTCTGATGAAATATTCCAGAAGCTTGCTGAATGTACCTCAGCCAAAGCTATGTGGGATTCCCTCAACCACATAGTTGCTGGCTCAGCTGATGAGAGGAAGGACAGGAGATCCAACCTCACTTCTCAGTATGAAAATTTCAAGAAGGATGATGCTGAAGACATTGACACAATGTACACAAGACTCAGTTCAATAATAAGTGAACTGAGGTCTTTGGACAAGGAGATAACTTTGACAGAAGTCAATGACAAGATCCTGATGTGCCTTCCCATCTCTTGGGACTCAAGGATATGGCCCATCAAGGATGGCAGAAACACTGTGGAACTCTCCATAGAAGCTCTGTTGGGAAAGCTCAAGTCATATGAGCAAACTTTAAAGAGCAGAGCTGCTGCAACTGAAGTAAAGACTCTTACACCTACAAAGAAAGAGCACTCTCTAGCTCTTAAGGCTGCTGAGACTTCTGAAGGAAGTCAATCAAATGAGGAGTTGTTGGCACTCATTGTCAAGAGGTTCCTCAACATGGGAAGAAGAGACTTCAGAAAGAAGTTCTCCAAGTATGAGGATAAACCAAGGTATGACAAGACTCCTTCTAAAGAAATCATTTGTTATGTTTGCAGCAAGCCTGGACACATTGCTCCAGATTGTCCAGAGAAGAAACACAAGGAGAAGAAAAATGAGAAAGAGTACAGGAAGCACCACTCCAAGTCCTCCTCACACAAATACAAGAAGAAGGACAAGGGATTTGTGGCTGCTACCTGGAGTGAAACAGAAGAGGATACCTGCTCCTCTAGCTCCAGTGATTCAGAAGAAGAAGAAGAGAAGAAAGCCAAAGAGGTCTGCCTCATGGCTATTAATGCCTGCAGCTCTCTGTCAGCTGTAGAGAATTCTGAAGAAGAAGGAGACAATGAAGAAGATCTTCCTATGGAAGACCAGGTAATCAACTCATTTGATTTTTCATCTCCTGAGTTCAAATTAAAATTTAAAACTCTATGTTTAGATTTACTATTATCTGAAAAAGAAATTAAGTCACTTAGATTAAAGATAATGGAACTAGACATGGAAAGTACTGAAATAATTAGATTAGAAAAGGAATTAGAAAGCTCAAAAGGAGAAGTAACATTCTTAAAATTAGAACTAGCTAAATCTAAGAGGTTAGAAGAAAAATTAAATGGCAGAAGCCTTAAACTATCTGAAATAACCAGTATAGCAAACACTAGGGTTGGTAATGATAAACTAGGCCTAGGTGCTACACCTAGTGAACCCATCCTCCTCACAAAGGAAAGATTTAGCACTCCAGTAAAATTTATTTCTGAATCAGGAATAAAGAATACTGAGGAAATTGAAAAGTGTAAGAAAATTCGTAATAAGATTAAGAAAGAGAACAGAAAGAAAAAATTTCTAGCTTTACAGAAATCGTCGAACATTAATCGACGATCGTCAAACCAATCGTCGAACATCTATCGACGAGCGCTGAACACCTACACTGAGTACAATAGCTTTGGTGCAGGAGGTCGACGATCTCATCTTGAGTCGTCGACCAGTGATCGACGATCGTGGAATCCAGAACATCGTTCTACCATAAATGATCGACGATATGGCTTGCGATCGTCGACCATTGATCGACGATCTGGACTTAAGCTGGAAAATAAAATTCAAACTTCCAGAATTGCAAATCCTAATCACTACCCTAGGTTGTTTAATCCTTCAACTGAATGGATTATCCCACCTAGGAGATCACACCCTTTAGGATATCAATCTAAGCCTGCAAGATCCTTTATATCTAGCTTTTCTTTTGTGAAGAATACTGGACCCAAGGTAACCTGGGTCCACAATGTGTAATTGATATCTTTACAGGTGAAGACCTATCCAGTCATACATGACAAATGGTATCTGGATAGTGGATGCTCAAAGCATATGACAGGAAAGAAGAAGAACCTGTCAGGTTTCAAAGCCAAGCTGGGACCAAAAGTTGTATTTGGAGATTCCAGCTGTGGACAGACTGAAGGGTATGGCAGCTTCACCATAGGAGCTGTAACCTTCAAGAAGGTAGCTTATGTCTCAGGACTAAAGCACAACCTAATCTCTGTAAGCCAAATGTGTGATGCTGGGTACAAGGTATGGTTTACTGACACTACTTGTAATATTGCTTTAAATAATATTGTTGTGTTAGTAGGCATTAGAATGGGTAATGTTTATGTTGTAGACTTTAATTCATCCAAATCTGAAATATGCTTATTTAATGAAGTAACCAGTAATAATACCCTTTGGCATAAGAGACTTAGTCATGTTAATTTGAAAAATATTTCTAGGTTGGCTAAACACAATCTTGTAAGAGGCTTACCTTCTTGCCCCTACAAGAAGGAAGGCCTTTGCAAAGCTTGTCAATTAGGTAAGCAAACAAGGAATAGCTTTAAATCAGTTAATAAAAGTGATTCTCCCAGGATCCTGTACTTGCTACATTTGGACTTATTTGGTCCTATTGTTGTACAGAGTCTTGGAGGAAAGTCTTACACTCTAGTAGTTGTAGATGACTTCTCTAGGTTCACTTGGGTATTCTTCTTGAGAACTAAGGCTGATAACTTCAAGGTTCTTACAGATTTTCTAAAGTGTATACAGAGTGAGTATTCTACTCAGATTGCCTTGATCAGAAGTGATCATGGTACTGAATTTGAGTCTCTTCTTATGCAAGAATTCTGTGAGAAGGAAGGTATCAAACATAGCTTCTCTGCTCCTAGAACTCCTCAACAAAATGGGGTAGTTGAAAGGAAAAACAGAACCCTAATTGAAGCTGCAAGTACATTGTTGGCAGATGCTAACATGCCTCTGTCTTTTTGGGCTGAAGCAGTTAGCATAGCTAACTATGTATTGAACAGATGTCTGAAACATAAACTTAAGGGTAAGACTCCCTATGAGTTACTTAAGCAAGTGAAACCTAAAATAGACTATCTTAGAGTATTTGGTTGTGTAGCTTTTGTTCATAACAATAACAAAGAATACCTTAGAAAATTTGAGGCAAAAGCTTCAATGGGAGTTTTTCTAGGATACTCTCAAGTAAGCAAAGCCTATCGGGTCCTTAATAAATCTTCTCTTAAGATAGAAGAGTCTGCACATATCTCTTTTGATGAGACAGTCATGTATTATAAGGAGAAGGATTCTTCTTCTAATAGTACAGTGCAAGTTCTAGAATTAAGTAAGGATTTGGAAGGTTTGAGACTCACACAGGAGAATCATCCCCAACAAACTCCTCAGGTTGCTTCCTCAGATTCTGAATCTGATGTAGAACTTCTTGAAGTTAAAGCACCTGCTCCAACAGTTGATCAAATTCCACATGAGGAATTAAACCTTGAAACTGTTGAAGATCAGATCATTGTTGAACCTACTGATCTTATCACACTTAGAGATCACCCTGTATCTCAAGTGATTGGAGACATTTCAGTAGGAGTCCAGACAAGACATCAACTCAACAAAGATGTGATGTTTGCTTGTTTCCTCTCTCAGGTTGAGCCCCTAACCATTAAAGATGCTGAGCTTGATCCACACTGGATTATAGCCATGCAAGAGGAGCTTAACCAGTTTGAAAGATGTAAAGTTTGGACCTTGGTTCCAAGACCAAGAGGCCAACAGATCATAGGCACCAAGTGGGTGTTTAGAAACAAGCTTGATGCCCAAGGCATAGTAGTTAGGAATAAGGCTAGACTAGTAGCTCAAGGCTATAGACAGGAGGAAGGCATAGATTATGATCAGACTTTTGCCCCTGTAGCTAGATTAGAAGCCATTAGGATTTTCCTAGCCTATGCTGCCTATAAGAGATTTAAGGTCTTCCAAATGGATGTGAAGAGTGCCTTCCTCAATGGAGATTTAAAGGAAGAAGTGTTTGTTGAACAACCACCAGGGTTTGTTTCATCAACCTTACCCACTCATGTGTTCAAACTCCAAAAGGCTCTATATGGACTTAAGCAAGCTCCTAGAGCTTGGTATGAGACCTTAGCAAATTTCCTTCTAGAACCCAAGTTTGTGAGAGGTGTAGTAGATAGAACCCTGTTTATTAGACATCATAAGGACTCACAACTGTTAGTTCAAATCTATGTAGATGACATTATATTTGGCTCCACTGATCCCAAACTATGCAAGAGGTTCTCTAAATTAATGCACTCCAAGTTTGAGATGAGCAGCATGGGTGAGTTATCCTATTTCCTTGGTCTCCAAGTGAAACAGAGTATTGATGGTATCTTCATTTCTCAATCAAAATATGCCAGAGAGCTGGTTAAAAGATTTGGAATGTCTGATGCTTCATCAATGAGCACACCTATGGCCTCAAATGCAGTTATTGATTCTGATGTCAATGGCAAGTCTGTTGATCAAAAGAATTATAGAGCCATTGTTGGTTCCCTGCTGTATTTGACTGCAAGTAGGCCTGACATAATGTTTGCTACATGCCTATGTGCTAGGTTTCAGGTCAACCCAAAGGAATCTCACTTAACTCTTCTCAAGAGGATCTTGAGATACCTTAAGGGATGCCCTAACTTAGGACTGTGGTACCGAGCTGAGTCAGAATTTGAATTAATTGGATATTCAGATGCTGATTATGCTGGTTGTAGAGTTGACAGGAAAAGCACCTCAGGGACTTGTCAGTTCCTGGGAGAGAGACTTGTCTCTTGGTTTTGTAAGAAACAGGCATCTGTGTCTACTTCAACTGCTGAGGCTGAATATATAGCAGCAGCTAGCTGTTGTTCACAGATCCTGTGGATTCAAAATCAGCTAGTGGATTATGGGTACACACACTCAAACACAAAAATTCTGTGTGACAGTACCAGTGCAATATCAATTGCTCAAAATCCTGTGCACCATTCCAGGACCAAGCACATTGAGATTAGACATCATTTTCTGAGAGATAATGTGGAAAAGAACAAGATAATTATGGAATTTATATCCACAGACCTGCAGAGAGGAGATATTTTCACTAAGCCCCTTGATGAACAAAGGCATTTGTTCTTCCTGAACCAGCTTGGTATGATTAATGGTTCAGAGTAGTGAAAATTAGGATAGATCTGTTTTCTGTCTAAAATCGTCGAACAACTGCTCGACGATCTTCGATCAGGTCAGGACTATCGTCGACCAATGGTCGATGATAGTTCGTTCTGTAGTAAGGCAGAAATCGTCGACCAACTGGTCAACGATCTCTCCTTAGGTATCTATCGTGGACCAATTGGTCGACGACAGATTTGTTGTGCTGTGTGGTGAATCGTCGGCCAACATATATTGATCGACGATCGTGGTGTATGCTCGTAGTCGGTCGATGTTTGACGATTAGTTAAATATTGACTATCGTCAGTCATTGTTCGACGTCCGATTTTAATCCGTGTTCGATGATCGCAGATTTTTTATCTGATAGTCGATTTAGGTCTGGAGATCGTCGTCCTTCAGTTTCGTCTTTTCATATTCTGTCTTCTGGCTTAGAATTCGCTCTCGAACTCTAGTCCCGCGCGATTCTCTTCTCCCCCTGCCTTGCATCTCGATTCGCCATTCTCTCTCAAATCAAATGGCGATTCTTCCAGCAGTTCTTTCCGGGATGAAGTTCGACACGGGATTCTGTGTCGACTTCGACTCCTTCTGCCTTTGCGATCAACCAATCAGAGACATGTTGCAGATGTGTGTAGATCAAGGCCTGAAGAAATTTATGTCATACTCGCCCAAGATCAATATACCAGAGATTAAAGAATGGGTGTATACTTCGTCTTCCAGCGACGAAGCAATGACGGGAAAGATTAATGGAGAGGAGGTCATTCTGACTCCTGATATTTTGACAGAGCTGTTTGATTTACCAACTGGAACTGAAGAATATGAACAAGATACAGAGGAGTATGGCTGCATGCTAACAGTGATGGGCCATGCTGATGGTATTCCAGCAAAGCTGCTGAAGATCAACCTGTCTCCAAAGTTTAAGTTTCTGGCAGACCTGGTGGGCAAAGTTGTTTTGGGTAAACACTCTGCTCATGATAACATCAACAGGCAACAGTTTGCCTTGATGTCGGCATTGGTGAACAAGATTCAGATAACTTGGGGAAAAGTTTTGTATGAATTGATAAGGAGAAAGAATAGCAAGAAGGAAGTAACTCTTGCCAGAGTATTGGGTGTCTTTCTATCTGAGAAAGCACCCCTGCTGCTTGTATCTGCATCCTCTGCAGTCAATGCAAGCAAGAGGTTGGACCCCTCCCTCTTCAAGAAATCCCAAAGGGTTATCAAGAAGACAGTCAGGGTTGATCCTAACCCTTCATCAGACACCAGGGCTGATTCAGCCACTCTCCATCTTGTTGGGGAAGGCTCAGAAATGACTCCATCTTCACTCATTATCACTGCATCCCCATCACCTACATTCCTTTCCACACCATCTGCAGTCCCTCCCTTTGTTTCATCTCCCATTCCACATGCATCTCCATCCCAGTCACCAACACCACAATATCTGGCAGCTCATACTGATATCATTCCATCACCACCTAACCTTGCATCCCACAGTCATCCATCCACATCTACATCCTCAACATTTCAGATCACCCCTGAATTGCTTGCACACATTGTGGAGCTCATCACCCCATCCATCCAAACCATGATTGAGGCAGCCAATGCCCCTATCATTGCATCCATAAATGCACTTACACAAGCCATTAAATCCATTCCATCTTCTACTGAGCCCTCTTCAGTGAGGTGCATGACTCCAGCCCCAACTGAAGTCATGCAGGGGGAGATGTCTTTTGAAGTGGTCTCAGGTGATGCCTTGACCCTTCAGGATAACTCTTCCCTTCCTTCCCCTCCAGCCATTACAGAAGAAGCTCAAGAGCTACAAGAGGAAGAAATTCCAGAGAAAAAGTTGGAAGATAGTGCAGCTGTTGAAGATCAACATGCTGATCTAATTCTAGAGGATATTCCAGTGGACACTACTGATCTTGCAGTAGTGGTCCCAGAAGTCAACAAAGATTCAGAGCGACCAGAAGATAAAACCCTTTTCTCTAAAGACCATACTCAGGACTTTAAATTGATTCAGAACTTTAAATTGGTATTTTTATCTAACAAAGACATTCACTCCCTAGTGAATCTAGCTTCTGAGGAAGAAGTCCCTGAGAAAGACAATGAGGAAGTCCCCATGGTCATTTGTGAAAAAGTGACAATGAACACTACTGATTCAGGAGTAGTGGTTCAAAAATTTGAGAATGATGCTGCTCAACCAGATGGTATAGTTTTGTTTAAGATTCTAATTAATTCAAACTCCAACCTTGAGTTAATTTCTTATCCCTTCCTACCCATCACAGCTGCTGATGATCTTGCATCAGTATTGCAAGTTGCTGCTGCAAATTCCATTGATTCTGATGAAGATTTGGAATCCTTTCTTAACCTAGACTGTGAGTCCACACTCACATCTACTCCTTATGTTCCTCCTTTTCAAGAGAAAATGGTCCCTTATAGACCTGAGTACCTTGATGACCCCTTGGTCAAGGACTCTCTCTTCCTTTCCTGTATGGCACTCCTCTTGTGCCTTGCAGAGGTGTCTATCCCTGATGTCACTGAACATCTAGAAGGAATTATAACCTCCTTCCTAGATGCAAAGTGGTATCCTGTGTAGATCTTCAGGTAATTCTTTCAATTACCTGTTGTTGTTCACCTTGGTGGGAATATTTTATTCCCACTTGGTTGTTAACTTATCTTTCTTTGTATGCAGGCACAACCATCCCTGCTGCTGCTGCTGCTGAAGAAGTTGAGGCTGTGCAAGATAGTGCAGAAAATGCTTCCAAGATGACTGAAAAGGATTCAAGCTCAGGTACTCTAAACCTTGAACAATATATAGCCTTTGTGGCTGAGAATATTGCCTCTGAGTACATTGAAGAGTTGGCTAATTCTCATTTGGATTCCCTAGCCATCTCTCTAGAGAAAGCATCTGCCCCTGCAGATATTGTCATCTTTTCTCCACCTATTCTTACCTACCCTCTATCCATTCCTACAGTTACTAAACTAATTCCAGAGCAAGCTCCAGGATATGTTAAAGAAAAGGAAGCTGAAGCTTCAACTGCAGAACTGGTCCCCAGGGCAGTTCCTGATGTGTATCCTGAATCAGAACTTTGGAAGAGTACTCCTAATGTTGATCTTGATGCCCTCCTTGAGCAAGATGCCATTGAGGAGGCAAGAGAAAAGGAAGATAAAGAGAAGCCTGAGAAAGAAAAAGTTGAACCTGCTGTAGCTGCCAAGGATCCCTCAGAGCAAGATTTTGATGACTATGCTGGCAAAAACTCATCTCATTCTTCTGATGATGATGATGATTCTGAAGATTCTGATGACACCAAGAAGAAGAAGAAGGCTGCATCTAAGAAAAGGAAAGCATCTGCTCCTCCTCCTGCAAATCCAAACAATGATATTCCTTATTTCATCCTGAAAGGAATTGATCCTAAGAGCAAAGAGTATGAACCTTGGATGAGATTCTCAAGGAAACAGTCAAGAGAGAAGAAGAGAACCAAGAGATATGATACTCCAGTTCAGAAATTCCCTCCCAGAGGTCCTCCTCCACCTCCTGGTGCTGGAGCCTCTGGAAATCTTTCTTCTGCTCCATCTGCTCAATCAGCCAGATCCAACCCTTCTCAGACCTACCAGAGAAGAAGTAATCAAAGCCAAGAAGGCCAAGATAAATCAGGACAAGGAAGGCAAAGAAATGAAAGTGTTCCCATGGAACAGATAAAGGAGATGACCTTTCAGCAACCAACATTCTCTCCTCCTCCTTCTCCCAAAAGGAAAGCTCCAGAAAGGAAACCTTCTCCTCCCAGGAGAGGTTCATCTTCTACATCAAGGAAACCTGCTATTCCTAAGACAGTTGATACAAAAGGAAAAAAGAGTTGTCTATTCAGAGAAGTCCAACAAAAAATTTACTGAACTTGCACCTCCAAGATCTTTATATGCTAAATCTGATCCTAAGAAGGCTGTACAGATTCCTATTGACTCAAGCAGATTAGCTACAGCTCTTCAAAGGAATATGGAGATTGCAGCTCAAACTGATACTGATAGACCACCTTCTCCATCAGACAAGACAGAAACTGAAAGAATTGCCTCTATGGCAAGACTCAAGGAATCAATTGCACTAAGCATGATGGAGAAAGCCAAAGCTCAAGGACTGGACCCTTCAGCATACTCAACTATGTCTAAATTCAGAGAAAAAGAACTCAGCAAGATTCAAGTCAACTCAGAAATATTTGATACTGAAGAATACATGAAGCTGCATCCTACTGCAGTCCTGCCAAGCTATGGTGAAAAGAAGATCATTGGTGAACATGACCTGATGTTATCCAAAAGACAAGCAGCTAATCTAAACAGAGAAATCATTTTCAAACCTGCTGTAATCCCAAAGAACTCCTCTGATGCTAAACCATCTGATAAATCTGCTTGACACTCTATAATTCTGCTGATTTATGATTTATATGTTTTCTGTGGATTGCCTGTGTTTTGATATTATGGTTAAACCTTGCATTTGTTCTTGTTTGTATTAGTTTTTAGATTGGATTCGATGACATGACCCAAATAGGGGGAGATTGTTGGTACCCTAGATGTGATTTGGCTCATGTAATCCCTTTCCAGCCCCTCTTGATCCATATAACTACATATGATCATGTTTAGACTGTGTTTAGTCTCCCTAGGGCAGTTTATAACTGACCTAGAGTTTAGGTTAGAAGTTGTAGAATGAATATATGGTTAAGGTATTTTCCGTTCGACCATCGTCGAACGAGGCCTCGCGATCGTCGACCATTGGTCGATGATAGCAGGGCTATAGAATAGTTGAAGTCAAAACAATTATCGTCGACCAATGGTCGACGATCTCAGAGCAAGTTCATTATGCTCTGAAGGATTGGTCGACGATCTGCCATCAGCAGTTCAACGATCGCAGTCTTGCTTCACGTTTTCTGTCCCAGACGATTTCTGCCTTAGTCGACGATCTGTTGGCTAGGTCGACGATCATCGAACCCCTGTTCGACGATTATTGTCTGTCTTTAACCGTTTGTATTCATTCTATCCCTTGGTTTATTTCCAAGTGTTTTAGCTTGTGGTTAGAGAGATTTTCTGAAGTTATTTTTGCTAAATTTATGGCTTAAATTCAAATGAATTAATTACCAAATATGTTAAGCATAATCTACGGGATTCCGTATTTGATAAAGTATTTTGTCCTATTATACAAGATATGTTGATTTTATCTTTCCAGGCTGTATTCTAGCCGTTGGCGCTGTATGCTAATTCCAAGTATGTTAAGTCTGTATGCTGAGATATTTTCCCATTCATTTATTTCCTTATTGGGACTGACAGAGAGTTAATAGCTCATTCTATTCCTATTGCTATATTTTATATTGAGATAACCTGTTGCAGGGCTCGAGATATTAAAATCAATAGAGCCGTTTCAAGGGAAAAAGAGAAGACATATTTAAAAGAGATTTCTCTCTCAGCAGAGATAGCAAGTTACAGACACAGAGAGATTTTCTTCTCAAGGCTTCATTCGCTCAAGCCTCATCAGAGCAGCTCTTCACCATCTCTCAAGAAGAGAAGAAAAGTTTTTTTTTCCTGAAGCAAAAGCCCAGAGCAATCATCTTCTTTCTCAAGTCGCCTGAGCATATGCTTAGAGTTTTCAAGACTTCAGAAAGACCAGCTCCAGTTCTGCTTCAAGTGTTCCAGAATCTGAAGACCTGATAAAAATCAGTCTACAGATCCCTGAGGATTTAGTTTCAGTATATCTGAAACTCCTTCATCCTGAAGCAAAGGCTTTCCCTGGACTTTCACTGAGCCAGGGGGAGACTTTGATTCTTTAGAGAATCCACAAGTCTTCTCTAATCTGTTATTAACAACAGAGAAGACAATCTAACCCTCTCAACCCCTTTGTAAAAGAGTTTTCACATCTCTTCAAAAGTGAACATTGGTGACAGGGCACCTTATCAACAACCTGTGGTTGAGCATCCTTATCAAAAGCTCAAAGGGTCTTGTTTGATCTACCTGAATCAGATCATTGGTGGCAGGGCACCTTAGCAAAAACCTGCAGTGGATTCCTACCAGGGTGGTAGAAGAGTGGAGTACCTATTAAGAGGGAACCACTATATATCCTGTGTCCCTCTGGCTATTTTGCTTAATTGCTTATTCTGTGGCTGTGATAGAACTACCTAGGATTGCTAGTTGCTGTGATAGGCTTATAGCTAAACTGAAATTTCAGTTAGCTCTCTCACTTGTGCACTTCACTGTGTTAGGCTCTTAGGGTTCAAGTATCAGATTATTTATTCTGCAAATAAACTCCAAGGGAGCTGACTAGTTGTTCATAAAATTTGAATACTCTATTCACCCCCCCTCTAAAGTAGTTTACAACTTATCCCCTCACCTTCACTGGAGTAGTACTGAATTAAAAGTACTGAACTGAAATGAACTTGACTAGTACGAGACTGGAGTAGTACTGAATTAAAAGTACTGAACTGAAATGAACTTAACCAGTACGAGACTGGAGTAGTGCTGAATTGAAAGTACTGAACTGAAATGAACTTGATCAGTACGAGGCTGGAGTAGTACTAAATTGAAAGTACTGAACTGAAATGAACTTGACCAGTACGAGACTGGAGTAATACTAAATTGAAAGTACTGAACTTAAAGGAACTTGACCAGTACGAGACTTGAGTAGTACTGAATTGAAAGTACTGAACTGAAATAAATAAAGGAACTAGTCCAGTACAAGACTGGAATAATCATAAAGAAAATGGTTAGTAGTCCAATCACTCCATTTAGGAGGCTTCAGTTCCATCTCCGTTCTCAGGAGGTGTATTCAATTCCTTCTCAGTTCTCAGGAGGCATGTTAAGTTTCATCTCCGTTCTCAGGAGGTTTCTTTGGGTTTCACTCATTATTAAGATCTGATAATAATTCAGTTGTGCTCTTTTAATCACGGCTTAACCGGATCAGGGAAAGCTTATTATGAGTTATATTTTTATTATTTATCCGAGATTAAATATCAACTCGCTTGCTAATGTCAGATCGAATTTGAGAATCTCATTAGAGAACACATTTTTCCTCGAATTTCAACCTCGAAAATCGTTTCCAACACATGAGGGAAATTCTTTACCTAAAACGAGGTTGGGGATTATATTACTCGAAGTTCATATTTTAAGAACGAAGCGCTCGATGGTTTCGCAAAAACCTCGAAATACTCGGAGCTAAAAAAATCTTGCCTCAATAACTCTCGTCGATTAATCTATTGAACTTAATATTCAATATATAAGGTGGTTGCGCGCTTCGTTTTGCATTTTCGAAGAATTTGAGTGCGTAATTTTCCAAGAACGGCCCTAGGCTCCAAAAATTGGAAAATCTTCAATTTTATCCCAAGGTTCACAAATTTTAATACAACTTTTAAGAGGGCCTAAAAAGAGCCTGGTAAATTTTCTAAAATTTTCCGAGAAATTTTGGAGCTCCAAATTGGCCAAATAATTCTTATTTAGGCTTTTAAAATTACCAAATCAATTCCAAAAAATTTGTGTAAACTGCCCTCATTAATAGGAACAATTTTTATGTTCAAAACCTTTTTCCTAAGAGCCTATATTAGTCTCCAGAAAATAAAATACCAATTATAATATTATATTATCTATAAATATTATATTAATTAATATATATATAATTTTATATTATCATCTTCCCCAAATGCCTATACCAAAATCGCCGCCCTTACGGAACTTCCCCACCGCCGGCGGGCCGTGACTCTGCCCCCGGTCGATTGCCCGGGGGTGGGCGCTCCCTCCGGCAGTGATCCGGCGGCCTGCCGCCACCGGTCATCGCCGGAGCCATTTTTTATTTTTTTTTTAACGGAGGGGAGGGGGTGACGGCGGCGGCGCTCCGGCCGCCGGATCTTATATGCAATGCGTCAGAAAGATAGGGAGGGAGGAGAGGAGAAGGTTTCTACCCAATTTCGGGGCCTTCGGGGCTTCCGACGAGTTCCACCATTAATGGCGGTGGAGGTGGCGGTGGAGCTCGGGAAGAAGTTTCCGGCGAGCTGGAGCTTTGGAAGAGCCATGGCTGGGGTCAGCTAGGATTAGAGGAGAGGTGTAATCTCCTCTGAAGGGTTGGAGCCCTTATGTAGAGGGAGGGTAGAGGCCCTCCCTCTTCATCCTCGGTTTGGGACTAAATGTCCAAGGATAAGGTTTGGCCAAGCTCCTCCCAACTGTAGGGACAGCTGGCATCTTCTGAATGGAGGGTAGTACCACCTAGGACCTAGGCTAGGTTAATAGCCATGTGAGAAGAAGTTGTTTTATCCAATGGAAAGAGAGGAGGAGAGAGAGGAGAGGAGAGAGAAAGCTTTGGGCTTTGAATCACCTCTTATCCTTGATATCAGCCACCTCGCAAGGCCCATTTATGGCCAAAGAAATGAGCCACAGTGAGTTTGTTAAGGAGAGAGGGATGGAGAGAGAAATGGGCTTTTTAGGGGGGATTTAACCAAAGTCAACCCTAGAGTGGGTCCCCCATGCTCGTCAAAGTCAAAAGAGGTCCATGACATCGAGGTCGGGTCAAAGTTGGGGTGTCGTGTCACAACTTATGTGCACACGCTTTTCGGTGCACGAATGTGCTTGATTTGACCACAGATTGACCACCCGTCATCGAAATTGACCGGGATCAACTTCGTTGACTTTGTATGGGCCATATGAATCCAATGTCACTGACTGAGGTCGAATCGGAGTTCATTTGTTAAATATTCAAAATTTGCGCGTTGTGGCGCGCTAAAATTGTCAAAATGCTCATAATCATCGTTAAGCTTCGAATCGTGAAGCAACAAATTTCGATGTGTTTGTATTGACTATATGAAGCCATAGGAACTGACAGAACTCGAATTGGAGTTCTCTAGGTTAATATTCAAAAATCTCATTTTCGCGACGTTTTGCGAGGAACGGCCATATCCACCATATGACCTCGGAATTCAACGGAACGAGTTCCAACGCATCATATTAACTATACAAGGTCACAGGAACTGACAGAACTCAAATCGGAGTTCTCTAGCTTGATATTCAAAAATCTCGTATTCGCGACATTCTACGAAGAACGGCCATATCCACCATATGACCTCGAAATTCAATGGAACGAGTTCCAACGCACTCGTATTGACTATATGAGGCCACAGGAATAGATAGAACTCAAATCAGAGTTCTCTTGCTCTATATCTTGCCTAAGGTTGCCTCCTACTAGGTCAGGGTAGAAGTTCGGGTCACTTTTATTGGGCCCATTAGGGTTCCGGTGGCCCAATAAAAGTCGGGATGTTACAATCCAATAAAAATAAAAGAATTTTCGTCCCCAAAAATTTGCTTAAAGTAGGGGAAATAGTATCATACCTGGGGAAAGAGCTCTGTGTGCTTTTCTTAAACGAGTGCTTCAGGTTCCCATGTATACTCGTCTCGTCCGCAATTTGATCACAAAATCTTGTCCATCGAAATGGTCTTGTTGCGCAGATTCTTGACTTTATAATCCACTATTCTGACCAGTTCAAGCTGGACGGATCTATCTAACTGCAGCTGTACTGGCGGTATAGGAAGGTGTTGTTCTGATTGTCGGAGGACTCGTCTTAAGGATGGGACATGAAATACATCATGGAGATTTCCCAACTATGGGGCAGGGCTAATCGATAGGCAACAAGGCCAACACGCTCTATCACCAGATAGGGGCCCAAGTAATGGGGATCTAGTTTCTTTTGCTCCCTTAACCGGGAGACGCCATGCATGGGCTTTTTTTCAAAAATACTATTTCTCCCATGCTAAACTTCACTGGTCGGTGCAGCGCATCATAATATTTGTTCTGTCGACTCTGCGCTTCCCGCATTCGCTCCTGGATTAGCCATATCGTCGTCGTAGTATCATCAATATAAGCCACTCCTAAGGCTTCCAGGTCCTTATCTTGAGCTTAAGTCAATGGAGTTCGACAATGCCTTCCATACAACGCCTCGTACGGTGTCATCTTAATGCTGGACTGATAGCTGTTATTATTAGGAAAACCTGACTAAAGCCAGCAGTTGTTCCCATGGCTCGTTATTTTCTACTATGCAAAGTCAGAGTAGATCCTCCATCGTCCAGTTCATTTCTTCCGTCTGCCCATCTTTCTACGGGTGGAAGGCGGTGTTAAAGGCCAACTTAGTCCCCAAGTATGCAGGCACCCGCCTCCACTCCTTGGATGTGAAACATCCATCACGATCCGACACAATGGACTTCGACACTCCGTGGAACCAGACCACTTGCTCTATGAACAATCTGGCAAGAACGTCAACTCCATTACCAAGTCGGTTTGGAACGAACCGCGCTACTTTGGTAAGTCAATCCATAACAACCCATATAGAGTCGTTTCTAACACAAGATCAAGGTAAGCCGTGGACAAAGTCCATGGAAATATCCTCAAATTTCCATTCTGGTATCGGCAGGGGCTGCAGCAGACCTCCTGGATTGCAGCATTCAGCTTTAACTTTTTGACAAGCCTAATGCTAGGCCACGAAGTTGGTGACGTCTTTTTTCATTCTGGGCCAGAAAATGGTCTTGTGCAGATCAACATACATCTTAACCACACCGGGGTGAATAGAATACCTCAACGGTGCACTTCTCGAAGAATCTCATCTCAGATTCCTTCGGTGGAGGGAATAAATATGCAGTGCCTGAACTCCAAGATTCAATCGTGCAAGTTATACTCCTCTTGTGCTCCATATTGTAGGGACTGGATGATCAGGACCACTTCCGGATCGACTTTCTGGGCCTCTCGTATTCGATCCCGGATGTCGCACTGCATTTCCATCAAGTATAACTAGGACTGGTATTCTTCCGGTTCCCTACGAGCAATAAGAGTAATCTCTAAGTCTAACAAAGACTGAAATAATTACCTTAGAATCTGCTCCATCCAGCTCCCGGCTATTGAGAGCTGGCGGCTCAATGCACCAGCAATCTTATTAGCCTTTCTGGGATAGTACTAGAGAGTAAAATCATAATCACATAAAAATTCCAACCATTGGCACTGTTGGAGGTTCATCTCTTTCTGAGTAAAGATGTATTTGAGACTCTTATAGTCGGAGAAGATCTCGCATCTTACTTCGTACAAGTAATGTCTTCAGATCTTGAGGGCGAAAACAATGATGCCTAACTCTAGATTGCGGGTTGCATAATTCTGCTCGTGCAGCTTTAGCTGGCGTGACATGCATGATACTACCTTTTCATACTGCATCAAAACAACTCCTAATCCTTTAGGGAGGTATCAACATAAATCTGGAATCCTTCGGTTCTCGAGGGGATCATAAGGATTGGGGCAGAAGTTAGCCGCTTCGAATGCAGTCACACATTTCTGCGTCCATCGAAATGCAACATCCTTTCTTGTAAAAACTGTAAGGGGTAACACAATCTTGGAAAGATTTCCATGAATTTCCTGTAATACCCGGCAAGACCAAGGAAATTTCATATTTTTGCTGCCGTCTTAAGTAGCGGCAAACTTTGAACTGCCTGGATTTTGTCTTAATCTACCGCCACTCCATTCTCGTTGACGGTATGGCCCAAAAATCTGACCTCCTCTCACCAGAATTCACACTTGCAGAACTTGGAGAAGAGAGAGTGCTCACGAAGCTTAAGTAGCATCATCTACAGGTGTCTAGAATGGTCTTCCCTGGTCTTCGAGTAGATCAAGATGTCATCGATAGAGACGATCATAAAAAATCTAGAAAGGATTCGAACAACTTACTCATTAGAGCCATAAAGGTAGAGGGGCGTTAGTGAGTACAAAAGGCATTACCATGAACACCTATAGACCATAGCGGTAGCTAAAGGCAGTTTTGGGGATGTCTTCCTCCCGGATCCGAAGCTGATAGTAGCCTGATCTTATGTCCTTCTTGGAGAATACAGATGTACCTTACAATTGATCGAACAACTCGTCAATCTTTGGAAGTGGATATGTATTATGTATTGTAAGCTAGTTTAGTTCCTTATAATCTATGCACAAGTGCAGTATCCCGTCTTTCTTCCTTACAAATAGTATAGGGGCTCCCTAGGGCGAGGAACTTGGGCAGACAAATCCAAAATCTATCTGTTCCTGAAATTGGATCTTCAACTCGGCCATTTCCTTAGGGGCCATTCGATAGGGTGCTCAAGACACTGGTCAAGCTCCGAACACAAGCTCAATCTGAAAGTTAACCTCTCGATGTGGTGTAAAACCTGGGAGGGACTCAGGGAAAACATCCGGAAAAAATCTCGCGCCACTGGAACTTTGGCGAGCATTCGAACTTTATTCTCCATTTTGAAGTAGATAAGAAATATCTCGTATTTCTGTCGGACTGACCTTACAGTCTGAGCAGAGATCAAAATGATGCGAGAGACGGAGGGTATACCTGCCAGTGTAACGACCTATCCGTCTGGGTTCTGATGCTTGACATCTCGGGTTGAAAGTTTATTTTGGCCTTATGCTCGGCCAGCCAATCCATTCCCAGGATGGTGTCAAATCTGGTTATTGCTAGGATTGTCGCATAAATTTCAAATTCTATGTCCCCTAGAATAGCTGAGAACGAGCATTTTTTTGTAGATGTCATATCTAAACCATCTGGTAGACGAATTGGTATAGATAACCTGGACGAGCAGACAACATTCTCCTTAGTCGCAATGAAATCTTGGGATACAAAGGAGTGTGTCGCTCTATTGTCGAAAAGAGTTTTTTTTTTGCGGGGTGTAGTACTACTAAAGTAAACCTGATGAGGTAAGGAGTATATACGCACATCCGATGTAGGCATACATAGGCATATAATATATGATATAGGTATCAATATCTGACGTATATCTAGCGTCTAAAATATATACCAATCTCTACATCGGGATTCGGTCTATGCTAAAGGTCTAGAGTATATGCCTTTAAGGGTGCTTCTCGGCCCTGCTAACCTCTCCTGCCAGCTCTATCCCTTCGGCCTCTCTGGCCATGTCCATGCGCAGCCTATCCTCCCTGAACTGCTCCTAATCCTGGCCTTCCTGCCGCTTGCGGGCAGAAAGCTCTCAAGTGTCTCGACTGCTGGCACAGAAGTAGTTCCCTGCAAAGGGAACGTCTCGTCTAGCTACTGGCACGGGCTGTGGTACTGGTGCTAGCCTGGGCTCCTGCTGCGGAGATGGGGGTGCTGGTGGGTGCCTATAAGGTTGCATATGTTGCCTCTATCTGCGATCTCTCTTTTGTTGGCGGGGAGCGACTCCTTTATCTCGTCCCTGACCTCTAGGGACCTCGACCTGTCCTCGGCACTACTAGGCCACCATCCTTTGGTCTAACTCTAACGTCGCGGCGTGAGTCGCTTTGGTGTGGAAGATGAACTGAGAGATCATGATTAAGACCTGTCTCAAGTCACCTCGCAAGCCTCATAGAAGCGAGCAGCTCTATCTTTATCCGTGGCTACTAGGTTCCCAACAAAATGTGTCTGGTGGTTAAACTTTCTCTTGTAGTCTGGCATCATCCGGTCACCCTGACGGATATGCAGGAACCTCTCCTGTAGTGCCGCTCGGTCAGTATCTGAGATGAAGTTCTCCAGAAAAGCCTATGAAAACTCCCCCAACATGATAGTGCTCAACGGTCGTCCTCTGAACGTCGAGCGATTGACCGCTCTCCACCAGTCTCTAGCATATCCCTCAAACAAGGTCACCACTAGTGACACTGCAGCTACTTCCAGGCACATAATTCCTAACAACAGCTCCTCTACATGCTAAACCAACTCTTTTGTTTTTATGACAGTCTCCGTGCCTTTGAAGGTGGGAGTCCTTAGCCCCGATAGATCGTCAGTAGGTCAGTGGGTACCATCAACTACTGCGGTGGTTGTGCCTATAGCTGTTTGGAACGTCGCCAGAATAGCTGTCAACGTTTGCCCCGAGTTTGTCTCGGCAAACAGTACAACTGCAAGGGCAACTAGGTGTGGTGGCGAGGACATATACTCTAGAGGAGGATCTTTCGTTACTGGACTCCGTTATTTGGAGAAGTAACAGGGCACACGTGTTAGAATTTTGCAAAAATTGGGAAAACTTGCAAAAGACTAACAAAGCGGAAACAAAGGTGTGTGGGCGTGCTATCATACAGTCTAGAATCCCTAAGCCTCTACAATATAGTCTACTAGGCTTCCGCTGCATGGTTTGTCCTGAACCAAAGAACAAAGCAAGGGATGGGGGGATCCTGAGACTGCTCCACAAGGACGGATCATGATTACTCTGATCCATTTGTAAGGCCCCCCAACCTTTGCCCCGGGTCGGGCCGGAGGGGATCTTACTTGCCCAAGACATCCACCCAATGCTCCTTAAGGGGTAATGACCCACTCTGCTAAGCACTAGTTGGTCGTCTTGCTCGGCTTGAATCACAAGATTCACATCTCATCACAAAGTTTAGCGGAAGCATTAACAGGAAGCCACAACAAATATATATAATAATATATATTTAACAGAAAAACGCAAAAGACCGTAGTCACTGTTTATACATGAAACCTGTAGGCTATAATAGTACTACAACTAGCAAATCCTCTCTCTCTCTCAAATATGCTTTTTAGTACTCACGTCTTGAAACTCAGGAGATGACGAGAGTGCCTCTACTCGGGTAGTCTTATCAATTGGTGTATCATCCTGTAGCAGTTGGTCGCTACAGTGCTCCATCTCCTGTGAATGGTTATTTAAATAACCGTTAGTCACGGAGCTAAGTGGAAACAAATCTCCTCCCCGGATCCATATCCTAGGGACGAGATCACACACTCAACAAAAGTAGATAGTTGAAGCATGCGAGAGTTAGTATAATATTTCATAAATAATCTATGAGCGACCAAAAAGAGGTGAAATATGGTATAACTGGACTAGCAGCAATAATATATATCCGTTATAATTTAGGCTCCACTAGCACAGCAGCATAGCAGGTATTCACAACCCATGCAAACATCGTAGGCATTCAGCCATGTACATATCACATACATTCACAACCGCGTACACATTACAGACATTCACAGTCGTGTACACATCGCAGGCATTCACAGCCGCGCATAACACCCTATATCGACATAGTATGGACCGCTTCTTTTCAAGCATGGTAGCGAGCCCCGCGAGCCTCACTGATGTGGCCATCGGTGATAGTGGCCAGTCCTGTCACTTCTGGAGGTGGTCGTACCGCATAGCCCAGGCCTTAACATACAACTCTGTGTACTCTTGGATGCGAGCGACATCCGGTGATTCAACATCTTGGCCGACCAGCGGAGAAAAATCCAACAGGGTCAACATAACGGTTGGTCACTCGTGATACCCATCTTCCTATTGCCTTAAGTCGTCTACCTTCCCGCACTGGTACGAATGGTCTTCTAAAGGGACTGACCTGCCACAATTTACCGCAAGCAATCAATCAAACAATCATTATAATACACACCGGGTCTGCGGCGGTCTGCCCTACTATACATTAACCTTTAGGCAGCGACGCTCAGCTCAACTTTCGACAAGGAGTGTGGGAGCGCTTTATTTGAGGCTAAACCCGGAGGAACACCTCAAGTCCGGTTATCCCCAACTAAGGCTCAACCTTAACAAATAACTGCTTGTCAAAGCAGGACCCGTGCTTATAATAGTAAATTGCAGTAACGAAAATGCAGTAATTAAAGCTACTGATAATAAATGCTGCATAATGAGATGTGACCAGTATGGAACTGGAGTAGTACTTGAATGGAAGTACTGAACTAAAATGAACTTGACCAGTACGAGACTAGAATAGTACTGAATTGAAAGTACTGAATTGAAATGAATTTGACCAGTACAAAACTAGAGTAGTATTGAATTGAAAGTACTGAACTGAAATGAACTTGACTAGTACGAGACTGGAGTAGTACTGAATTAAAAGTACTGAACTGAAATGAACTTGACCAGTATGAGACTGTAGTAGTACTGAATTGAAAGTACTGAACTGAAAAAAACTTGACCAGTACGAGACTGGAGTAGTACTGAATTGAAAGTACTGAATTGAAATGAACTTGACTAGTAGGAGACAGGAGTAGTACTGAATTGAAAGTACTGAACTGAAATGAACTTGACCAATACGAGACTGGAGTAATACTGAATTGAAAGTACTGAACTGAAATGAACTTTACCAGTACCAGACTAGAGTAGTACTGAATTGAAAGTACTGAACGGAAATGAACTTGACTAGTACGAGACTGGAGTAGTACTGAATTGAAAGTAATGAACTAAAATAAATAAAGAAACTGGACCAGTGCAAGACTGGAATAATCATAAAGAAAATGGTTAGTAGTTCAATCACTCCATTCAGAAGGCTTCAGTTCCATCTTCATTCTCAGGAGGTGTATTCAATTCCTTCTCAGTTCTCAGGAGGCATGCTCAGTTCCATCTCCGTTCTCAGGAGGTTTCTTTGGGTTTCACCGATTATTAAGATCTGATAACAATTCAATTGTGCCCTTTTAATCATGGCTTAATCGGATCAGGAGAAGCTTATTATGAGTTATATTTTTATTATTTATTCGAGAATAAAGATAAACTCGCTTGCTTACGTCGGATCGAATCCGAGAATCTCATCAGAGGGCACATTCTTCCTCGAATTTCAACCTTGAAAATCGTTTCTAACATATGAGGGAGATTCTTTACCCAAAACGAGGTTGGGGATTATATTACTCGAAGTTCATACTTTCATCTTCCGAGTTCACCCAAAATGCCCGAGAGTTATTTTAAGAACGAGACGCTCGATGGTTTCGCAAAAATCTCAAAATACTCGGAGCTGGAAAATCTTGCCTCGATAACTCTCATCGATTAATCTATTGAACTTAATATTCAATATATAAGGTGATCGCGCCCTTTGATTTTCATTTTCAAAGAATTTTAGCACGTAATTTTTCAAGGGCGACCCTAGGCTCCAAAAATTTGAAAATCTTCAATTTTTATCCTAAGATTTCCAAATTTTAATACAACCTTTAAGAGAGGCCTAAAATGAGCCTAGTAATTTTCCAAAATTTTCCGAGTAATTTTGGGCCTCCAAATTGGTCAAATAATTATTATTTAAGCTTTTAAAAATACCAAATCAATTCAAAAAATTCCCAAAGTTTTTGTTTAGACTGCCCTCATTAATAGGAACAATTTTTATGTTCAAAACCTTTTTACTAGGAGCCTAGATTAGTCTTGAGAAAATAAAATTCTATTTATAATATTATATTATTTATAAATATTATAATTATTAATATATACATATATATATATATAATTTTATTTTATCATCTTCCCCAAACGCCTGTACCGAAATCGCCGCCCTTACGGGCCTTCCCCACCGCCGACCGGTCGTGACTCCGCCCCCGGTCGACTGCCCGGGGGTGGGCGCTCCCTCCGGCGGTGGTCCGGCGGCCTGCCGCCGCCGGCCATCGCCGAAGCCATTTTTTATTTTTTTTAATGAAGGGGAGGGGGTGACGGCGGCGGCGCTCCGGCCGCCGGAGCTTGCATGCAATGCGTCAGAAAGATAGGGAGGGAGGAGAGGAGAAGGTTTCTACCGGATTTCGGGGCCTTCGGGGCTTCCGGTGAGTTCTGCCATTAATGGCGGTTGAGGTGGCGGTGGAGCTCGGGAAGAAGTTTTCGGCAAGCTGGAGCTTTGGCAGAGCCATAGCTGGGGTCGACTGGGCTTATAGGAGAAGTGTGATCTCCTCTGAAGGGCTGGAGCCCTTATATAGAGGGAGGGGACAGGCCCTCCCTCTTCCTCCTCGGTTTGGGACTAAATGTCCAAGGAGAAGGTTTGGCCAAGCTCCTCCCAGCTGTAGGGACAGCTGGCATCTTCTTAATGGAGGGTAGTACCACCTAGGACCTAGGCTAGGTTAATAGCCATGTGAGAAGAAGTTGTTTTATCCAATGGAAAGAGAGGAAGAGAGAGAGGGGAAGAGAGAGAAATCTTTGGTCTTTGAATCACCTCTTATCCTTGATATCAGCCACCATGCAAGGCCCATTTATGGCCAAAGAAATGAGCTCATGGTGAGTTTGTAAAGGAGAGAGGGATGGAGAGAGAAATGAGTTTTTAGGGGGTATTTGACAAAAGTTAACCCTAGGGTGGGTTCCCCATGCTGGTCAAAGTCAAAAGAGGTCCATGACATCGGGGTCGGGTCAAAGTTGGGGTGTCGTGTCACAATTGATGTGCGCACGCTTTTTTGTGCACGAATGTGCTTGATTTGACCACAGATTGACCACTTATCATCGAAATTGACTGGGACCAACTTCGTTGACTTTCTATTGACCATACAAATCCAATGTCACTGATTGGGGTCGAATCGGAGTTCGTTTGTTAAATATTAAAAATCTGCGCGTCGCGGCGCGCTAAAACGGTCAAAACGCTCATAATCATCGTTAGGCTTTAAATCGCAATGTAACATGTTCCGATGTGTTCGTATTGACTATATGAAGTCATATGAACTGACAGAACTCGAATTGGAGTCCTCTAGGTTAATATTCAAAAATCTCATTTTCGCGACGTTTTGAGAAACGACCATATCCGCCATATAACCTCGGAATTCAACGAAACGTGTTCCAACGCACTCGTATTGACTATACGAGGCCACAGGAATTGACAGAACTCAAATCGGAGTTCTCTAGCTTGATATTCAAAAATCTCGTATACGCGACGTTCTACGAGGAACGACCATATCCACCATATGACCTCGGAATTCAACGGAACGAGTTCCAACGTACGCACTCTTATTGACTATACGAGGCCACAGGAACTGACAGAACTCAAATCAGAGTTCTCTAGCTCTATATCTTGCCTAAGGTTGCCTCCTACCGGGTCACGGGTAGAGGTTCAGGTCACTTTTATTGGGCCCATTAAGGTTCTGGTGGCTCAATAAAAGTCGGGATGTTACATTATGTATTTTGGGTATATATTTGGCCGCTTTATTGTAGAATAAGTGATGTTCTTGGAGGTCCAAAACTGGCTGGCGTTTCTCTTGCTAGGCTTTCCTGGTGGGCTTTTTAAGCAGTGTTTGTGCTTGATTTTGGATTGGGCTGGTGGGTTGTATGGGTGCCCTACAAAAAATATATTGATTTGAGAGGCCTTATATAGGTTTAGGAGACCTAAGAAAAAATATGAATGGCCCTGATTCGTTGTTGTGATCAACGGTTGTGATCAAATATTTGGTTTATATTCAACGGTCGTAATCTTATTCTACAATTCAAAACTACTTCTTTAATGTAGTTAAAGATATATATAAATTCAAAACATATCAGTAATCAAGCATTCAAATGGACCACCCAAATTCATATTTGATGCAACCCGTGTCGCCTCGTTTTTATTATTTTTTTATCGCGCATGTCTTTTTGTTGTAGCGCACGTTTTTGCGTAAGTTTTTTGATTGTTCAGTAACGCCAAGTTGTATCGCGCACGTTGTTAGCGCTTTTGTGTATTTTTCGTATCGCGCATGTTGTTCACGCAATGTTGGTTTGGCGTGTTGGTGTGACCAGCCAACGTGACCCTAAATGCATAGGTCTGGTATATTAGGAGGTAGGTTAATTAGGGCAAGCTTAATTAATTAACTATTTTAATTTATAATTAGACATTTCCTTTCAAGTTAAGCCCAAAGTTGAAGTGTTGTACTAGCCCTCCAAAGCCCACCTCCAAAGCCCACTACCAAAGCCCATTGTTGGGTATATTGATCCCAATGGCCCTGATTTGATGATGTCAAACCTGTCAATGAGATAGACATAATTGTATTTAATGTATGGTTAAGTTCAAAAAATACAGGTTAGTCTTTGTCACAATGATTGGACAGCTAGTTCAAGAGACAATGACATGTGAACTCAAGGTGGAGCTGGAAACTCAGAAAACTACCTAAGTCCAAAAGCGTTGAGTGAGGAAGCTCACTCAAAGCCATAGTGTTGAGATAAGACAGACAGTCAAAACTGATAGTTGCAAATCCAGAAAATTGGATAAGTCCAGAAGCGTTGAGTGAGCTCAACTCACTCAACACCATACAGATGGAATCGTTTAGTCAAGGTTATCCTGTCATAGCCTTACTGTGAAGAATCCAGAAAATTGGCTAAGTCCAGAAACGTTGAGTGAGCTCAACTCACTCAACGGCATACAGCAAGAAGCGTTGAGTCAAGGTTACCTTGTCAAAGCCTAAGTAGTGGAAGACAGAAAAATCAACTAAGTACAAAAGCGTTGAGTGAAGCTTCATCACTCAACGCCATGCTAGTCTGTCAATGCTCTCAACGCCATCAGGCAAAAAGCTGAAAAATGTGGCTAAGGAAAAAAGCGTTGAGTGAAGCATATACACTCAACGCTCTCAACGCCATCAGACAGAAAGCTGAAGAATATAGGCTAAGGGAAAAAAGTGTTGAGTGAAAGATATACACTCAACGCTCTCAATGCCTAGCATAGCAAAAAAAATTCTAAGTCTAGATTCGTTGAGAATGGCCTATACACTTAATGCCACTCAATGCCTAGTAGAGCTGAAGAAATTTCTAACTCCAGAATCGCTGAGTCTACCATTCTTCGAGTTGAGCTTAACTTTCGTCGACCGGAGTTCAGAGAGTTCGTCGATCTCAGTTTTTGCCTATAAGAAGGCCTCAGCTATCAGAATCATCGACCGGCCACTCAATAATCATAATCGTTGACCGGAGCTCAGGTTTCGTCGAACTGAGCTCGAAGTTCGTCGACCTCAGCCTTCACCTGAAGAAAGAACTGAACTGAGAGAATTTGTCAATCTCAGCTTCACTATTTCGTCGAGCTGAGCTCAAATTTCGTCAAGCTGAGCTTGAAGTTTGTCAAACGCAGGATTCAGATAAGTTAGTTGATTTTGGCTAAGTCCAGAATAATGTTGGCTCAGCAAAGTCAACAAGTCAACAAATTTCAGATTCGATGCAAATCGACATTAACATCGTCGTCAGTCTATAGTGGATCTCAAGTAAATAAAGCTGAGGTTTTAACATCGTCGTCAGGCTTGGCGGCGGTTTGGCATGGCGGTGGTGCTCCGGCAATCTCCTTCCCATTTCCTGGATTCTCCAGCAAAAGCACTGATCCAGCACTCGAATTCCACTCCTCTCGACGTTCTGAAACTGTTGGTGGGCTTGGATTTGGCCTGGAGTGATTGTATAGGGAGATATGGTCGAGGTGAGCTCGGTTGGAGCATAGGTTGTATCACCATTGCTTCCACTTGGCCACCACCAGCTGCAAATCCTCTGGAATAACTCCTGGAATCAGCCAGCAGGCCTTGGAGCTGAGGAAGGAGGGCCACATGGCCTATTTCTCTTCTCTTCCACTTTCTCTCTCCTCCCATTCACCAAAATTTCATTTTTACCCCCTTGCATGTACTCTCTCTCCTGATTATGAGGGGTATGGCTGGTCTTTGGTGCTTTGGCTGCTGGTGGGCTTCACTTGGTGGGCTTGGCCCAAGGGGAAAAGGGCTTGGGCTAATTTTCTTCTTTTAGGTCAAATTGTTGACTTTGTTGACTTGGAGAGTTGACTTGGTCAATATGATGAGTGGCTGACCCCACTTGTTGGTCATGAGCCCAATGGCACCACCCAACTTGGGTTGGGTCAAGGGGGTGCCCTACTTAGGCTAATTGGGCCTATGAGTGTGGGTTTGACCAAATTAGGCCCAAGGTTGACTTTGGTCAACTGGGGTCAAAGTGTTGACCTAGTGACATGCCCTAGGGTTCACTTAGATTGTTTTTAGGGTTAGGGCAATGTGGTGGGGGTCATGGTGTGGCTAGGGTCCTTATTTAGGTTAGTTTGACCTAGTTTGACTTGGTCCTATAATGGGCCCCACATGACTACAACCCACTACCTAGGGTCAAACCTAGCTAATTTCCCTAAAACCCACCCCATGCCTAACCCAATCTAAGTTAAGGGGTCTAGAAATAACATGGGATGTTACAGATGTGTTGTGATTTTAATTGATAAGTTGTTTAAGTTTTTAAATTGGACCTATTCACCCCCCCCCCCTCTAGGTGATTAGTTGTTCTTGAAATCACGACTTTCAAGTGATATCAGAGGGAGGTTGCTCAAGATAGACTTAACAGTCTGAGTTGATCTCCAGGGGCAGCTATCAGAAGGCCAAAATGGGTTCAAGTGAGAATCATAAAGAAACTGGATCCATGAAACTTCCTCTCTATAGGAAGGAGACCTTTGGCATTTATAAGGAAAGGGTCGGACTTTTCATAAAAGCATATGATCCTAGGATATATATCATAGTACAGGAAGGACCCTTCATCCCAATGAAGACATCAGTCCTTGATGTAAATTTGAAGACTCCAAAGCAGTATTCTGAGATGACAAAAGATGAAATCATCTTAGCTATATTGGATAAGAGGGCATAAAACATTATTGTTAGTGTCATAGATGACTCAACCTTCCGAAACCTAGTCGACTGCAAAACATCTAAGGAGATGTGAGACACACTAGTTTTCTACATGGAGGGGACTGAAGAAGTGAGGGAGGACAGGAAGTCCATGCTCAATCAAGAGTATGAAAGCTTCAGGCAGGACAAGTCAGATGGCATTGCTGAGTGCTATCAGAAGTTTTCAAAATTGTGAATGAGTTTATGACATATGGCAGAGTCTTCAGCACTTATGAATTGAATGACAAGTTCCTCAGGTCTTTAACTAAATACTGGGACACAAAAATCTGTGTCATCAGAAGGGTGGCCAGACTTGTAGACACTCCACCACCAACTCTGTTTGGAAAGTTGTTGTCTTATGAAATACAGCTGACTGCTAGAAAGGAGGAGGAGAAAATCAGCAAGCCTACAGTCAAAGACAAGTCAGTCACCTTCAAAGCTGAAGACATAAGGAAGAGCAGGAGAAAGATTCCTTCTCCACCATGGAGAGTTGCTGATTCTGAGTCAGAAAGCTCAGAAACTAGCACATCAGACTGTCATATTTCTGATAAAGATTTGATGTCTTCTCGAGGCAATTTCAGAAATTTATGAAGAAGAAGTACTGGAGAAGCGGGCCATCCTCTTCTTCTTATGCCAAGGAAGATTACTATAAGGGCAAGAAGAAATCCTCTTAAGAGGACAGGCATGCCCTAAAGAATCTCATTATTCTGTTGCAAAGAGAATTTTAAGGTATCTTAAGGGGACACCGGATCTTGGTCTATGATACCCTAGGAATAGAAATTTTGAGCTAACTAGATTTTCAGATGCAGATTTTGCAGGCTGCAAGGAAGAAAGGAAAAGTACCACTGATATATGTCAATTCCTAGATGGAAGAATGGTGTCATGGAGCAGCAAGAAGCAGACTAGTATTGTTATCTCCACTGTAGAGTCAGAGTACATTACAGCAGGTAGCTGCTGTACTCAATTACTGTGGAAACAGCATCAGCTTGAAGACTATGACATTGAGATAAGTAGAACTCCTCTATATTGTGATTCTACTAGTGCAATTTCTATTGCTAGGAATCTTGTTTCACACAGCTGGACTAAGCACATAAAAATTAAGTATCATTTTATTAGGGAGCATGTTGAAAAAGAGGGCATTTACCTAGAGTTTGTCTCCACTGACAAGCAAGTGGTTGATATCTTCACTAAGCCACTAGATGAAGCCAAGTTTAACACCTTTAAAATTGATTTGGGTATGTTAAACTTAGAATAGCTTCAGATACTCCCTAAGGTACTATGCTTGGTACAGTTTTGTTCTTTTTGCAGGTGCTGCAGACCTAGTGAAAAGCAAGATGAGAGAAGATGTTTCTTCTCAAGTGGTATCAGCAGCTGCAGGACTAGAGACTTTCAAGTGGTATAGAGAATTTCCAGTGATACTGAATTCCAAGTGTTGTCAAGTGGTATCAAGTGATATACAAGTTAGCCCTGTATAAGGGGCATGTTGGCAGCTGCAATCCTGGCTTCATCTACATCAGATAGGGGGAGAACACAAGGGGAGAAAAATACTTGATGCTCCTTCCTGACTATCTGAAGATTTCAATAAGGGGGAGAGATAGAGGTCATGTTTACCTTCTGATCAAGCTCAAGGGGGAGAGATAGAAGATGACTATCAGAAAGGATCAAGCTCCTTCATGGAAGAAACACAAGGAGAGAAAGTCATGGGGACTAGGTAAAAATTCAAGCAAGAAAGGATCAAGCTAAGAGGTAATCCTCTAAGGTGTAACTCACCCTGCAGCAATCTAGGGGGAGTAGGTAAAAATTCATTTTACTGAATTTAATATCAATATGCTTTTATTGTCTGTGTAATGTGTATTTCATTGACTAATGTAATTGATCAGTGGTTTTGATCAGTGGTTTTGACATCTTCAAATAGGGGGAGATTGTTGGGTCCATTGATCCCAATGGACCTGATTTGATGATGTCAAACATGTCAATGAGATAAACATTGTTGTATTTGATGTATGGTTAAGTTCATACATACAGGTTAGTTTTTGTCACAATGATTGGACAGCTAGTTCAAGAGACAATGACAGGTGGACTCAAGGTGGAGCTGGAAACTCAGAAAACTACCTAAGTCCAAAAGCGTTGAGTGAGGTAAGCTCACTCAACGCTATAGTGCTGAGAGAAGGAAGACAGTCAAAACTGACAGTTGCAAATCCAGAAAATTAGCTAAGTCCAGAAGCGTTGAGTGAGCTCAACTCACTCAATGTCATACAGCTAGAAGCGTTGAGTCAAGGTTATCCTGTCATAGCCTTACTGTGAAGAATCCAGAAAATCGACTAAGTCTAAAAGCGTTGAATAAGCTCAACTCACTCAACGCCATACAGCTAGAAGCATCGAGTCAAGGTTACCTTGTCAAAGCCTAAGCAGTGGAAGATAGAAAAATCGACTAAGTACAAAAGCGTTGAGTGAAGCTTCATCACTCAACGTCATGCTGAGTCTGTCAACGCTCTCAACGCCATCAGGCAGAAAGCTGAAAAATATGATTAAGGAAAAAAGCATTGAGTGAAGCATATACACTCAACGCTCTTAACGGCATCAAGCAGAAAGCTAAAGAATATATGCTAAGGAAAAAAGCGTTGAGTGAGGGATATACATTCAACGCTCTCAACGCCTAGCAAAGCAAAAATAATTCTAAGTCCAGATTTGTTGAGAATGGCCTATAAACTCAATGCCACTCAACACCTAGTAGAGCTGAAGAAATTTCTAAGTCCAGAATCGCTGAGTCTACCATTCGTCGAGCTGAGTTTAGCTTTCGTCGATCTCAGTTTTTACCTATTAGAAGGACTCAGCTATCAGAATCGTCGACCAGCCACTCAGCTATCAAAATCATCGATCGGAGCTCAGGTTTCGTCGAACTGAACTCGAAGTTCGTCGACCTCAGCCTTCACCTGAAGAAAGAACTAAACTGGGAGAATTCGTCAATCTCAGCTTCACTATTTCGTCGAGCTGAGCTCAGATTTCTTCGAGCTGAGCTTGAAGTTCGTCGAACGCAGGATTTCAGAAAAGTTAGTTGATTTTGGCTAAGTCCAGAATGATGTTGACTCAGCAAAGTCAACAAGTCAACAAATTTCAGATTCGATGCAAATCGACATTAACATCGTCGTCAGTCTATAGTGGATCTCAAGTTAATAAAGCTGAGGTGTTAACCACCGTTAAAACTGAGATACGTGTCGACCATCTCGCCAATGTGACGGGATTATAAATAGTAGAAGAGATCGAGATCTAAGTAATGATTATTGGATTAATTTCTGATTAACTTTCTAAAAAAACGAGAAGAGGAGTTCGTCGTCTTCATCCGCCATTATTGCAGAAGCCAAGAACCTCAATTTCAAATCTGAAGGGCTTCTGAGTTTGCTGGTTCAATCAACATCCACTCCATCAGGTTCATAGTAATCCTCTGAGAGAGACGAATCAGCTTAGGCATTCCCTAGTTGAAGTTACCTTCTTGATCCAAGCCGAGCCAGAATCTGAAGATCAATTCGTCGGATCAAAGAAGAAGGAAGGGCTGAAATTTGCTCAGTCCATATCGAGAGATATTCCTGAAGAAGAAGAAGCAGATTCATCTGCTAGTTGATTCCAGAACAAGCTGGGCATCATTTCAAGATCGTTGTATCTTCTTGTTGTTGTGAAGACGAAGTTAGGGCTGACATTTGCTCGGTCCAGGTTGACAGGCACAAAGAATTTTCTCTGGTGTTTGTAATTCATTATCTTGAATATATCTGTGTAAGATTCATTTTGAATCTGAGTGGTAAGGCTACGGCCTGTGTTGTAAGCCTGTGTTATACAGGCTAAGATAGGGCAGGAGTTGTCTGAGTTATAGGTGTGTGGTTTCACACTGAGGTAGGGATGAATTGAATGAGCTATAGTAGTGTGGAGTCACTCTGAGGTAGAGTTCTTGGGAAGAACTTGAGTTGTAGGATCTTGATAATCTGAGTGGTAGTGCTTGCGTCTGAGTTGTAGGAGACGGTTGGGCTCTGAGCTGTAAGATCTGAGGATCTAAGAAAGATAGAAGGAA
The DNA here is from genome assembly GCA_039513925.1 of Platanthera zijinensis. Taxonomy (NCBI): domain Eukaryota; kingdom Viridiplantae; phylum Streptophyta; class Magnoliopsida; order Asparagales; family Orchidaceae; genus Platanthera; species Platanthera zijinensis. Next base: position 49,206,502 of record CM077085.1, on the reverse strand, counting down.
GTTTGGCTAAATCTAGTATACTGCTAGATAGGCGAATGAGGAAAGTGGATGTACCCATCAATTGGGGAACCACTATAAATCACTTTGTATTGTGTTGTGTATTGTGCTGGTTGTACAACCCCATATTCGCTGGAGGGAATCCAAAGACACCCACAATCAGGATTGGACTAGCTTCGGGCTAGCTTCGGGCTTCATACCGGAATCGCTTGCGCCTTGGTAGAGCTCCCGCCTATAAGAGGGCGAGATCGTTCGCGCCAAACCTCAGCCAAGACCCACCAACGACCAGAGGCGGGCAAGAAGGCGTCGAGTCCACTCAGCGCCGCGTTGAGTGGAGGCGGGAAGGTTCTCGGCTCAGGGTTCGCGTCGCGTTGAGTGGAGGCTAGAAGGTTCTCGGCTCAGGGTTCTCATCGCGGCTCGGGGTTCTCGCCGAGTGGGGCCCATGGTAAAATTACTTAATTATCCTCGAGTAGAATTACCTACATACCCCCAGGGGTTGCATTTAGTATTTTATAAACAGCGGGATTTGGCTACTGGCAGGCCAACCAGGGATATTTCAGTAATTTCAGATCAGCAAAAGGCTATAAATAGACCCACAAGGGCTCCTTAGAAGGCAAGCTTTCATTATTCTCTAACTCTCTAGTTCTTTCTGAGGAGCTCCTAGCCTAGCTTTTGGCTTTGGAGGGGAAGCTCTCAGAGATCTTCCGGGTGTGAGGTGGGACCTCCCTGCTGAGGCTTTAGGGTCGGTTCTAGGTCCTTTGCAACCAGTCGAGGGTCGGGGCTTGAGAGGAGTAGGTGTTGGCTACACCCTAGTTTTTTAAACTCCCGTTGAGGTCATTTTTGGCTTCAACAGTTCTGGTGCAGTGAGCGTAGAAGGCAGCCGATACAAGAAAGACTTGAGTTTGGTCCCATGACTGGAGGTGATGGTAAAGGGTCTTGCTCAGGAGGTTCCCCCACCCGGGGAGAGGAAGCAACGAGGAAGATGCTGGAAGACTTCAGGCGAAAGGTCCTGTAGGCCATTAGCTTGGCCTTCTCAGCAAGAAGTGAGTGGGCGACACCTCAGATTCCGGTGGAGGTGGTCCTGCTTTTGGGCGAGAATGCCCTTGGGCAGCATCTTGGGAAGGAGGTCACGGCAGAGGTTGGGGAGAGAGACATTACAGCGCGGGAGCTCTTCCCAGGAAAGCATCCCAGGAAGGAGGTTCAAGCAGAGATCGACGAGAGGGAAGCGGCAGTGCGAGAGCTCTTCCCTGGGCACGGTCCCGTGGATCGGGCGAGCCAGACTAGGCCGCGAGACATGCCCTCTCGGCAGGCAAACGGCGAGAGCCCTTTTAGCGAGCTCATTATCTTGGCTCTGGTGCTAGAGGGGTTCCGGGAGCCCGACATGTCCTACTACTCAGGAAAAGACGACCCTCTACAGCATGTGCAGTGGTTTGAAGACGTGGTTTCAATAAGGCAGATGACGGACGCCTTTAAGTGTCGGCTGTTTTCCATCACGTTGAAGGAAAAGGCTCGGGACTGGTTTCATCAATTGCGGCGAGCTCGATCTACAGCTTTGAGGACCTACGTCGAGGGTTCCTGTTGAGGTTCTCAATGTCGAAGAAGCGGAAGAAGGAGGCGGAGTACCTATTCGCAGTAAAATAAAAGCAGGATGAGACGCTGGGTCATTACGTTGACCGGTTTCAGGAAGAGATCCTCCTGGTCCAGGAGGTCCCGGGGTACGCACTGATGCTCGCCTTTACCCTGGGGCTGAGACCAAGCTTCTTTAGCATGGAGTTGAAGAGAGTGCCTCCCCTCTCTTTTGAGGAGCTCATGGAGAGGGCGGCGAAGGAGATAGATTTTGAAAGAGCATGCTGGAACACCCTATTACTAATTTGGGTAAGGATCACTATGTGATTAGGATTCTATTTTGACCTTGCTGTATAGTCTGATAGGTCAATTAGAATGAGTCTTAGGGTTAGTACTTAGGTTTGAAAGCTGCCCTTAAGACCTTCTACAGATCAAGATTCAAGTGCTGAAGACTAGGACAATTCTCGTCGAGCTCAGGTCGACGAAACGTCGAACTCGGGTCGACGATCTCTGAGCTCAGTTCAATGAGGCATCAAACTCCGTTCGACGATCTTCGAGCTCAGATCGACGCTCTGTCTCTAGTTGTTTTCCAAGTCGCTGAGCTCAGGTCGACGATCGTAGAGCTCAGGTCGACGTTTTCTGTCTCTAGTATAAATCCAATCTCTGAGCTCAGGTCGACGATAGCTGAGCTCAGATCGACGATTTTCTGAGAGGTCGACGTTTTCAGAATTCAAATTCATGGCAGTTATGGAATTCATTCAGATTTATTCTCAGCATTTATGACAAAGGATTCTGTAGCCGTTTCAAGCAATCTGGAACAAGTTTAAAGGAAGAATAATTGGAATGTTACTTAGGACTTTCCCCAGAGATAGTTGTCAATTATGGAAGTCATTTATGACTGAGTAATGACCATCTAAAGTCAGAATCTGATATACTCCTTAGAGTATAATTTTCAAAATAGAATAGACAAGATTTGAAAAAAGATATACAGAAGAGAGAACAAAAAATTCACTCATCAAGAATTCATCTTCTGAGAATAGATTCAGTAGACAAAAGCTTACAGAATTACTGAGTCAGAATTCTTCAAGAACACAAGGAACATCATTATGAAGGAGATCATCTGTTGTTCTACTCCTTCAAGCTTCAAGTGTTCAAAAGCTTCATTATCAAGGACTCCAGACAACACATATTTCAGCATCTGCTGAAATCATCTATTGCTGGAGATCTGAAGCAACTGAAGGCCTATCACCCTAAACAAAGCTCATCTTCCTGAACCCTTACAGATCTCAGGGGGAGCTTTGACAACATCTTCCACTTATCTTCTCTCAGATTATTGACAGAGAAGAACAACTCAACGCATTTTCTTTTTCCTTTCTCTCCTGTAAAAGGGTTTCTCAGAACTCCCTTCAAAAGTTTTGTGGTTGGTTTCTGAGACCTTGTCAAAACTCAGTGGTGGCAAGACACCTTATCAAAAAATCTAGTTTTGCTTTTTGAGCACCTTATCAAAAGCTCATTGGTGCCCAGGACACCTGATAAACTATTCCTGCAGTGGATTCCTACCTAGGGTGGTAGAAGAGTGGATGTACCCAGGTTGTTGGAGAACCACTATAGCTCCTTGTGTTATCTGGTTTGCTGTGCTTTTTACTTTGCTGTGTGCCGTGTGATTTCCTATTTCTTGCTTACTTAGTTTTTCTTTTTGCAAGCACCTTACACATATTCATAGATCAAGACTTCCACTGCTTTACAGTTTTTGAATTGTAAATTATTTTAAAATACTCTATTCACCCCCCTCTATAGTTAAGGTAGATCTTTCACTTACTTTCAATTGGTATCAGAGGGAGGTTGGTTACTCAACATCTGAATCTTCAACAGATTGGTTGAACAGGCTAGCACCTGAACCAAAAGATCTCTGAAAAGATCAACCCTCTATAGAGGATAGTTATTTCTTTTGTGTATTATATATTTATTTTTAAACAAAACCATGGCACAGAACAAAGATTATGCTAGCACCAGACCTCCAGTGTGCAACCTTTCTAAGTTTGCACTTTGGAAGGCAAGGATTAGGCTTTACATGAATTCTATTGATGAGGACATCTACAATTCTGTTTTGACAGTTTGTCCAAGACCCCCAGTAATTACAAGTACAAGTGTTGTTCCACCTCCTTCAAGAACAGATGCAGAAATAAAGAAATGGAAAGTTGCATATGCAAAGGCTATGAATATCCTTGCTCAGACTATGTCTGATGAGATATTCCAAAAGGTTTCTGAATGCAGTTTAGCAAAAGAGATATGGGACAAGTTATCTGAAATTGTCTCAGGATCTGTTGATGAAAGGAAGGACAAGAGATCCCATCTCATAAGCCAATATGAGAACTTCAAAAAGGGAGAAACTGAATCAGTGGCTGACATTTAAAACAGGCTCAGCCTAATAGTCAGTGAATTAAAAACACTGGACAAGGAGATCTCTCTAACTGAATTAAATGACAAGATCCTAATGTGCTTCCCTAGCACTTGGGACTCAAGGATCTGGCCAATCAAGGATGCCAGAAGCCTAACTGAGATTACTACTGAAGCTTTGTTGGGCAAGCTCAAGTCTTATGAGCTGCTCATCAAGAACAGAGAGGAAGAACAAAAGGTTGCTTCTCCAGTTATCAGGAAGGAGAAGACAATAGCATTCAAAGCTACAGAAGATCTGCCTGAAGACAAGGTCACAGGCAATGAAGAATTGATGAGCTTGCTGGCCAAAAGATTCTATAAGATGGCCAGGAAAGATTTCAGAAAGAGGTCATCCAGAGGGCATGAGAAGCCAAGGTATGATAAGTAAAATAATAAAGAAATAATCTGTTTTGGATGCAAGAAACCAGGCCATATTGTGTCTGACTGTCCAGAGAATCAGAATAAGGACAAGAAAGATAGGAAAGATAGGAGAAAAGATAAGGACTCTAGGGGAAACAATTACAACAAATCCTCCTCCAGCAAAAATAAACATACAAGGAAGGGATTTGTAGCAGAAACCTTGAGTGAAACTGAAGAAGAATCAAAGGCTTCATCAAGCTCAAGTGATGATAAAGATGATGCTGAAGAAAAGGAATTCTGCATGATGGCTATCAATGCCTCCCAACAAAATTCTGATGCAGAACAAGAGTCAGAGTCTGAATCTGAAACTCAAACTGAAGAAGACCAGGTAATAGACTCCTTTGATTTTGATTCAGAGGACTTTAGATTTGAATTTAAGGCACTTTGTTTAGACCTGTTAAAGTCTGAGAAAGATATTATCTCTCTCATAAATCAATTGTCTGAACATAGCACCTTAAAATCAGACAACCTCAAACTCTCTCAGGAGTTAGAATGTTGTAGGGAGGAGATAGCTTCACTGAAAAGTGAGCTATCCCAGGCAAAGAAGTTTGAAGAATCTCTTAATGGGAGAAGCATCAGACTGATGGACATCACAAGCACAGTGAACTCAAGATTCAACAGTACACTGGGCTTGGGTGCTTCATCCAGCCAAACTATAGTATTAACAATCCCAATTAAATTTATTTCTGATAAAAGAAAGGGTGTTGTAGAGGTAGCTAGGAAGAATCCTGATTTACCTAAGAAAAACAAAGTTCAACAGAAAACGTCGAATAGAGCTCGACGATCGTCGAACAGAGCTCGGCGATCCAAGGCTGAATCGTCGAACTCAGATCGACGACTTCTGAACTTTGAACTCTGGTATAGTCGATCTTCGAACGGAGCTCGACGATCTGACCCAAGATCGTCGAACTCAGCTCGACGATCGTCGAACGGAGCTCAGAGCTTTGAACATTCTTTCAGAGGTAAATCTAAAATCAATCCTAGAAGTACCTCATCCCAAAGCTTCAACCCTTATACTGAATGGATAGTGCCTCCTAGGAGATACCATCCTGAAGGATATAAAAGTCAGCCAGGGATGTCTTTTATTTTTGAGTTTAAAGGTTATCAACCTAGACCCAAGGTAAACTGGGTCAAAAACATATAAATTTTTTATGTGCAGGTGAAGACCTATCCAGCAATGAACCAACAATAGTATCTGAATAGTGGGTGCTCAAAGCACATGACATGGAGCAAGGAGAATCTAATATCCTTCAGAACCAAACTTGGACCCAAAGTAATATTTGGAGATTCAAACTTTTGTCAAACAAAAGGATATGGTGTTGTTCAGATTGGCTCAGTCACATTCAAGAAGGTGGCTTATGTGGAAGGACTGAAGCACAACCTAATCAGTATCAGTCAACTCTGTGATGAAGGCTATCAGGTGATATTCAACAAATCCTTATGCAAGATCAAGTCAGAGGATAACACAACAGTGTTAACAGGTAAAAGGAAAGGTAACATTTATCTAGTAGATTTCCTTTCAACCAATATAGATATTTGTTTATTTAATTCAGTTTGCAAACCAAATGATCTTTGACATAAGAGACTAGGGCATATAAACCTTAGAATCATTGCTAGGCTATCCAAGGACAACCTTGTTAGAGGACTACCTTCTGGCCCCTACAAGAAGGAAAGATTTTGCAGGGCTTGTCAATTAGGTAAGCAAACTAAAAATAGTTTTAAGTCACTTAATAAGAGTGATTCACCTAGGATCTTGTATCTGTTACACATGGATCTTTTTGGACCCATTACAGTACAAAGCTTAGGAGGGAAATCTTACACCTTAGTGATTATAGATGACTTCTCTAAATTCACATGGGTATTCTTCCTGAGGAAGAAGTCTGATAACTTTAAGTGTTTGACAGATTTTACCAAATGCATACAGTTTGAGTTCAATACTCACATTGCCCTGATCAGAAGTGATCATGGGACAGAGTTTGATTCTCTTCTTATGCAAGAGTTCTGTCAGAGTGAAGGGATCAGGCATACTTTCTCAGCTCCTAGAACTCCTCAACGAAATGGGGTAGCTGAAAGGAAAAATAGAACCCTAATTGAATCTGCTACTACATTGTTGACAGATGCTCACCTTCCTCTATCTTTTTGGACAGAGGCAGTGAACACCTCCAACCATGTGTTGAACAGAAGTTTGATACATAAACTGAAGGGCAAGACTCCCTATGAATTGCTCAAAGGGAAGAAATTTAAAGTATATTATTTCAAAAAATTTGGTTGCATTTGTTATATTCACAATAATGACAAGAAGTATTTAGCAAAATTCCAAGCTAAAGCTGATGAAGGAGTGTTTCTAGGATACTCCATGATCAGTAAAGCTTATAGGGTTTATAAGAAAAATTCTCTTGAAATTGAAGAATCTGTTCATGTATCTTTTGATGAGACTAACATGTTTTATAAGGAGAAGTCCACTTCTACCATAGAACCCTTGCAGGTAAACTCTCTTTCAGAAAATTTGGACAGATTGCATATTGCAGAGAAGGATTCAGTATATTCACCTAACCAACATAAGGATGAAATCAGTGAAGATGAAGAAGATGTTCAACATCTTGGAGAGAACCATCTTGAAGAGCCAGTTGTTATTCCACTAGAGGAAACAACAACACAGGTTGGTGAACAATCAATACCCCCTGTTTATTTAGTAACAACAAGAGATCATCCAATCTCCCAAGTGATTGGAAACATCTCAGCTGGTGTGCAAACCATAAATTAGGTCGACCAGAACCTGATGCACACTTGCTTTCTATCTCAAGTGAGCCTCAATCCATTCAAGATGTAGAACAAGATCCACACTGGATCATTACTATGCAAGAGGAACTTCATCAATTTGAGAGAAACAAAGTTTGGGAGCTAGTACCAAGGCCTAAGGATCACTGAATTGTTGGAACAAAGTGGGTGTTCAGAAAAAAGTTGGATGATCAAGGAATTATTGTAAGGAACAAGGCAAGGCTAGTTGCTCAAGGTTATTCTCAAGAAGAAGGAATAGACTATGACCAGACCTTTGCACCAGTTGCAAGGTTAGAGGCCATAAGAATATTCCTAGCTTATGCAGCTCACAAAGGATTCAAGGTCTATCAAATGGATGTGAAGAGTGCATTTCTCAATGGAGACATCAAAGAAGAAGTCTATGTTAGTCAACCTCCAGGTTTTATCTCTTCAACTTATCCTGACCATGTTTTCAAATTGCATAAAGTATTATATGGTCTCAAGCAAGCTCCTAGAGCATGGTATAAGACCTTAGCATGCTTTCTTCTGAAAAATGATTTTATAAGGGGTAGAGTAGACCAAACTCTTTTTATTAGAACCCATAAGTCTCATACCATACTAGTACAAATATATGTAGATGATATCATATTTGGGTCTACTGATTCAAATTTGTGCAAAAGAATTTCCAATCTGATGCATTCTAAATTTGAAATGAGTAACATGGGTGAGCTTTCCTTCTTTCTAGGATTGCAAGTCAAACAACATGCTGAAGGCATATTTATTTCTCAAACCAAGTATGCAAAAAAACTGGTTAAGAAATTTGGTATGTCTGAAGCATCTTGTATGAAAACACCTATGCCTATCAATGCTGTATTAGATGCTGATGAACATAGAAAACATGTTGATCAGACAATATATAGAGCAATGATTGGCTCTCTATTGTACCTTACAACCAGTAGACCTGATATAATGTTTGCTACATGTATATGTGCTAGGTTCCAAGTAAGCCCTAGAGAGTCACACCTAACATTAGTTAAGTGGATTCTTAGGTATGTAAAAAGTTGTCCAAATCTAGGCCTCTGGTATCCAAAAGACTCGGGATTTGAATTAACTGGATTTTCAGATGCTGATTATGCTGGATATAGAGTAGACAGGAAAAGCACCAGTGGAACTTGCTAGTTCCTTGGTGACAGACTTGTCTCCTGGTTCTTTAAGAAACAAACATCTATGTCCACTTCAACTACTGAAGCTGAATATATGGCAGCAGGCAGTTGTTGCTCACAGATTTTGTGGATTCAAAACCAGCTCCTAGACTATGGCTACAACTTAGAAGGGTCAAAAATATTTTGTGATAACACCAGTGCTATTTCTATAGCACAAAATCCAGTCTTCCATAGTAGGACAAAACATATAGAGATTAGGCATCACTTTCTAAGAGATAATGTTGAGAAAAATAAAATTGAACTTCAGTATATCCCAACTGATTTGCAAAGGGGAGATATTTTCACCAAACCTTTGGATGAAAAGAAACATACCTTCTTCCTAAATTAGTTAGGAATGTTAGATGGAGGAAGTCTAAAATAAATCCCAAGATTTTAAAACTCTAAAAACAGACCAAGACTAGGCTAAAAACTTGAATTTTCTAGTGTCTGTAGGCTTTTTTTTGGCTCTGAACTGCGCTCGACGTTTTTACCAAAAAGCGTCGAACGGAGATCGACGCTTTGCCAATAACGTCGACCGGAGTTCAGCGTCGTTAGATAGCGCTAGGCTATCTTCCTTCTGTTCAGCGATCATCGATCGGAGATCGACGCTCTCTAATATCGTCGAACGGAGATCGACGTTATTGAAGACTCTTCAGATTCCTTTAGAAGCACAGATCGTCGAACGTAGTTCAACGATCCTTCCTTTCCAGCGTCGAACCCTAATATAAAATCATTCTTTCGGTCATCGCTCTTCTTTTGCGCTTTTATACTCTCTGCAAATTTTTTCTTTCCCTCCAAACTCTTCTGCACTTGGTCGTGTTTGTTCATCTTTGCAGGTACATAATGGCTATGTCAGTTGCCGCCCTCGCCAAGATGAAATTCGACACAGGCTTTGACATAGATATGGACTCCTTTGATGGAAGCGATCAGGTTTTCAAAGATATTCTGGACCTATTCAGAGAACAGCAGCTAGTGCAAATAATGACAACGAGAATGAAGATTGCAGCCGATGAGATCAAAGAATGGGTCTACACAACGCACAATCTGGATCAGAATACATTGGTTGGTACTATAGCCGGGACGCAGGTATCCCTAACACCTACTCTCCTGACTGAAGTATTTCAATTGAGTACTGGAGATGATTCTATTGAGTTATCTGGAGAAGAATCTGCGAATATGTTAGATAGAATGGGACATTCTGCCGCTAACCCTAGCAAGTTGTTGAAAAAGAACTTATCTATTGAGTATAGATTTCTTGTTGATGTTTTGGGGAAAGTGCTATTGGCAAAGCAATCAGCACATAATACCATCTCTAGGTATCAGTTCTGTTTGATGGGAGCACTTGTGGATAAGAAACATTTGAACTGGGGAGAGCTCTTCTTTGACTTGATTAAGAAGAAAGTGAACAAAAGTTTGGTAAACTTTGGGAGGATAATAGGGTTATTCCTGCACTCCAGGTGCCCTGAACTGCTGGTATCAAGTGGGATGCACATCAATGCATCAAAGAGGCTGACCTGTGCCCTGTTTGGGAAATGGGACAGGCAGATAGTCAATCCAACCAGGACTACTACTGCTTCAGGCACAAGGACTGTTGCAGTCTTTTCCCCTCAGGCCCCTACCCTCATTGAAGCATTGTTTGCATCCTCCTCTTCTCAACCTTCTCAAGTTCTTCCCTCAACCATTCCCTCATCCACTATAATCATCTCTACCTCCATCTCCACCTCAACCATCTCCACATCAATCTCCTCCCCCATTACAATTTCAACTCCTCTATCCACTCCTTCACCTCCTCCAGCCACCACAGAACAACAATTCCATCCACTTCATTATTATCCATCTCTTGACATTCCATCTTTCAACATCATGGAAGATTCCCCCTCCTCACCTACTGAGCTTCCCTCCACTTCATCATACCAACAATTGCTCCATGATATTCTCACCCAACCATCCTTCATCCCATCCATCTCCACACCCATAACCTCTATCTCCACCATCCCAATCTCTCAACCCAACATCCTACCATCCACACCCACACATCCTGCAGCCCATCCATCACCAGCCACAGTCATTTCTTCCTCCACCTCTACTCAAGCTCCACTTGAGCAAGTGGATCTCTCAGTACTGGCAGATAAGCTCTATGGGATACTGGCTCCCAAGCTAGTAGCCCTGCTGGAGACCTCCATGGCTCCACTCCTGAAGTCCATCAAGGAGTTATCTGACAGGCTCTCCTCTCTATCTACTCCACAGGCAATCCATTATATGGGGTGCTTTGATCCAGTTCTCACTGAATCAAGGCAGGGGGATATACCCTATGAAGTTGTGGTAGTTCCTGCTATTTCAGAGGAATTGCTGCCAGAAATTGCTGCTGATGCTTCAGTTCCAGCCCCAGTACCAGTACTAACAGTGAACTTCAGGTCACTGCTATCTGATTTTGACTTTCTTCACTTCAGCTGCTTACCAGCTCAAGGAGTTGAAGACTTTACTAAGGCCATTGTGTCTGTTGCTGTCTGTGATCCCAGCTTAATTACTTCTTATATAAGTTCTCTTAAGATTGAGGAAGTTATCATTTCTATTGCTACTGCTGTTGAAGTTGTTGAATCTGCTGATATTGATATGTTGCCTGTTGTTCCTGTTAATGTTGCTGCTACTGATGAACTTGCTATTTACTTAGAAGAATCTATTGTTTCTGAGGCTCTTACTGCTCCAAAAGTTCCTGTCTCTACTCCTGCTGCTACTCCAATAGTTTCTGCTCCTGCTGCTGCTCCTGAGAAGTCAAAACAAAGAGAAGAGTATATCAAAAGTATTGATGATTTATATGACAGACCCCAGAGTTCAGATAGTGATCAATTCAACACTAACTCTGATAATTCTTCTGGCACCATTGCCAAGAAAAGGAAAGCAAGAAGTAAGGCCATGATGAGAGTAGCTTCTGCAAAAGCTAAAGATGACAATGATATACCCTATTACATTCTGCATGACTGCCAAATCACTGAACCATGGATGCAATATTCTAAGAACCAGCTTAAGGACATGAAGAAAAGGAGAAAGCTTGACAAGTATGAAAAAGGATCATCTCAATTTCATCCTCCTCCTCCTCCTCCAGATTTAGGATCTGGTGGAGGCTCAGCTTTTCAGTCATCTGCTACAAAGCATAGCTCCTCTCAATCCTCACAAAGATATCAACCCAGAGAACAACATCAAAGAGGTTATTAGTCTAGAAGAGGCCAGCATAGAGGAAGTCAAAGAGATTACAGAACTTACTCCAGACAACATCCTTACCAAAGGGAAGGACAAGGCCCTACTGATTCTACATCAGGTCCTTTCCCTTATAAGCACAGTTGTCACCAGGGCTCCTCCTACTGATTCAGAGTCAATCGACAGATATGAACCCCCAGTTCCTTTTGAGGAGCCTGAGAACAACCCTTTATCATGGACAGCTAGAATGAAAGAACTTGCTGCATTAGATCAGATTAAGAAGGCTAAAGAGCAAGACAGAGATACTTCCAACATCACAACCATGTCAGAAAATAGAAAGAAAGAATTAGAGAGATATGCTTCAAGAAAATTCTTTAATCCAGAAGACTACATGAAGTTGCATCCTGAGGCTGTAGTTCCAAGGCCAAGATCTCAAACCTCCTTAGGTGCAGAAGATGATAGAAGATCCAAGAAGGAAGCCCTAAATCCCAACAGAGAAATTCTTTTCAAAAAGAGCAATGAGTAACTTGTGTAAGCTGATACTCATATTTATTTTCTGACTGATTCTATGACTCTTGCTGTGTTTCTACAATGCTCAACATATGTTATCTGTATTATTGTTTCTGTTTGTTTTGTTTAAATCTGATGTATGTTTGTTATTTCATATTCTGTTATGTAAATAGTAATCCTAACCCAAATAGGGGGAGATTGTTGGAACACCCTATTACTAATTTGGGTAAGGATCACTATGTGATTAGGATTCTATTTTGACCTTGCTGTATAGTCTGATAGGTCAATTAGAATGAGTCTTAGGGTTAGTACTTAGGTTTGAAAGCTGCCCTCAAGACCTTCTACAGATCAGGATTCAAGTGCTGAAGACTAGGACAATTCTAGTCGAGCTCAGGTCGACGAAACGTCGAACTCAGGTCGACGATCTCTAAGCTCAGTTCAATGAGGCGTCAAACTCCGTTCGACGATCTTCGAGCTCAGATCGACGCTCTGTCTCTAGTTGTTTTCCAAGTCGCTGAGCTCAGGTCGATGATCGTAGAGCTCAGGTTAACGTTTTCTGTCTCTAGTATAAATCCAATCTCTGAGCTCAGGTCGACGATAGCTGAGCTCTGATCGACAATTTTCTGAGAGGTTGACGTTTTCGGAATTCAAATTCAGGACAATTATGGAATTCATTCAGATTTATTCTCAGTATTTATGAGAAAGGATTCTGTAGCCGTTTCAAGCAATCTGGAATAAGTTTCAAGGAAGAATAATTGGAATGTTACTTAGGACTTTCCCCAGAGACAGTTGTCAATTATGGAAGTCATTTATGACTGAGTAACGGCCATCTAATGTCAGAATCTGATATACTCCTTAGAGTATAATTTTCAAAATAGAACAGACAAGATTTGAAAAAAGATATACAGAAGAGAGGACAAAAAATTCACTCATCAAGAATTCATCTTCTGAGAATAGATTTAGTAGACAAAAGCTTACAGAATTACTGAGTCAGAATTCTTCAAGAACACAAGGAACATCATTGTGAAGGAGATCATCTGCTGTTCTACTCCTTCAAGCTTCAAGTGTTCAAAAGTGTTGAAGCCAAAAATGACCTCAACGAATGTTCACGAACCAAAGTGCAGCCGACGCCTACTTCTCTCAAATCTCGACCCCTGACTGGCTGCTAAGGTCCTAAAACAGACCCAAAGCCTCAACTGGGAGGTCCCACCATACACCCGGAAGATCTCTGAGAGCTTCCCCTCCAAAGCCAAATGCTGGGCTAGGAGCTCCTCAGAAAGCGCTAGAGTTAGAGAATAATGAAAGCCTGCTTTCCAAAGAGCCCCTATGGGTCTTTTTATAGTCTTCCTTTGACCTGAAAATACTGAAATACCCCTGAGGGGTCTGCCAATAGCCAAATCCCGCTACCATCCCAAGGGCATTTGGGTAATTTTGACCTGGGGATAAAAAATAATAATAATAAAATAATCTCCTCTTGACTCCGGGTCCCACCCCGTGGGCCCACTTGGCGAGACCCCCGGCCTAGAAGGCTCTCGCTGGGTCCCCACTAGGCCCACCTTGGCGAGAACTCCTGCCATGAAGGTTCTCGCGCTAGGTAGTCATGATGCCATTGCGAATGAAGGCTCACCTAAGGCCTTCTCGCCTGCCCTGGGCGGGAGCTTTCCCTAAGGCGGGAGCTTCCGTAGTCAAGCCATCTACTCTGGTCGGTCGACGATCTCTCCTGCCGGGAGCTCGACTATCTGCTCTGGTTTCCCCAGCTTTCGCCTGCCCTTGGCGGGAGCTCCTTCAGGGCGGAAGCTCCTCTGGCTTTGGACCCGAAGCCTGTCGTGGCGCGAACGATATCGCCCACCGCCAGGCGGGAGCCTTTAAGGACGAGAACTCCACAAGTATGCCTTAGGGTTAACCCAAGGCTAGCCTGAGGCTAGCCCAATCCCTCAGTGAAGTCTCCGGGTCCCACCCAGCGAATATGGGGTTGTACACAATCCCCGCTCTTTTCGAGCTAGCCCTGCGCTCGACAAGACAAGTCCAACCCCCAAAATATTTGCTGGACACGTGCCCGCCTACCGAGGGAAACTTTTGGTGGGTCCTACTGCGGCTATAAATATGCACTGATAGGTGTCCATACGCCCCGCCCTTGAAATACAGTTTTCCAACTGAGCTCTTGCCTCAGGGATTTTTGCGCGAGCTTACCATGCATCCCAAACGTGCTGCCAAACCACTTCCGCAAGACCTCCAAGACCGGTTAGCCGCTGCCCAAGCGCGAGCCTTGGCTAACTGTGCAGCGGTGGCTCCATGGTTAGCGAGAAAGACTTCAACCGTCGCGCCTTCCGAGCCGAAGAAGAAGGAAAAGAAAAGGGCGAAGGTGGTCCGGCGGGACCTTTCTCGCGAGAACAGGGATCCTCCTTCCCCCACTCCAAATCCTGCGAGGGATCCTTCCCCGCAGAAGGTAAGCCTTTCAAGTGTATCTACCGAGCTGATTGCGCACTGGGTCCGATGGTTAAAGTGAGCTTTCGCAGGAATCCGCTCCTATCGATGGCGCCGAGATCCCGCTGAGTTCTTCGAACCTGCCCGCTCGTTCCCCCAAGGACCAAATGCGGGTCTCGGACGCAATTCCTTCAGCCGAGACCGAAACGACAGGTACGTTTTGCTACTGTCGATATGTCAACCATGCCTTTTCTTTTCTGAACTGTCTTCTCGCAGTGCCTGTTCCCGCCGACCCGGGCCTAACCGCCCGGGAAGTAGAAGCGAGAACTGTGGAATTGCCTCCCTTGGTGACCAATCCTACCCTGCAGGCGGGAGGGACGGCCTCTGAACCCTCCGCTACTCCCAAGGATTCCGATCATCTCTTGGGAGAGGACAACTCACCCCGAGCTTCTGGCCAGGTCGGGACTATCGTGCGCGAGCCCTTCCGCCCGGGGCTGGGCAAGCCTCTTCACCTCCTTTATGGAACCAACGGAGGGGCCGGGCCTTCTCGTCCAACTTTGGTTAACGGTTCTCGCCCAACTGCAGGTATGCGAAACTTTTCTGGACTGTTGATTGTCATGCCTTGACAAGAATTCTCGTGCGTTCCCTTTGCAGGTGATCCCGGCTTGCGGTCGGAAGCCAACCGGGAAGAAGAAGATGATGATGAAGATGATGACGATGAAGAAGAGGAAGATTCTCCCCTCCCTTCGTCTGGCGAGATAGAAGGAATATTGAGCAGCGCCGGGAGCGCGAAGGGGAGGAAGAAGAAGATCTCGGCTATCCTGGCCAGGCTCATCCGGCGAGATCGTGCTCACTCTGTCGCGGCAAAAGCGTTCCGCGAATCTGTGGAGCAAAGGTTGGAGACTCTGGAGCGGGATTTCTTCTTAGGCGAGGCTGATCGTCCGGGAGGGCCTTCCGCCGAGTCTTCGCCAGGGAGATGCATCTCGCAGATCCGAGATCACGCCAGGCGGATCAACCTTGGGTGTACCACCCTATCGTCTTATTTCAATCCGCTGGTGCCTCCAAGAACTAGGCGGCGAGAACGAGGACGATGGTATTGGAAGCCCTATTAGACTTCTCGCTTTGAATCTCTTTTGTCAATGTATCTGTAATAAACATTACTGTTAATTAAGTTTATTCAGCTTGCGCTAGCGAGGATCTCGCTGTTACCCATGTCTCTCTTTTCTTTTTCTTTTTATTGCTCTGCGAGGCTTTTAAATTAAGACGCTTACGCCAATCTGGGATGCTTGCGCCAATCTGGGATGCTCGTGCTGATCTAGATAATTGCGTCGAAACCAGGGACGACCGTTGATCGCTGTCATCCTGAGGGGGAAAATCGAGGCGTCGTTAGCCCAGATTCTGACAGCTGTACTCCGCCGTCATTTTCTCTCTCCGTCGGACGGAGCCATGATGATCACGATTCCCTTATAAATAGAGAAGTCTACCAACCGCATTTACTTCTTCGATCCGGAACCTCAGCCTTCCTTCCTTGCTCTCGCGTTCTTGCTTCCGCTTCGACCTCTTTTTAGCTCTCGCTCTCACTCACAAACCCACCATGCCCGGCGAGAACAAGGGTCGCGCCCACTGCGCGGAAGCTTTCCAAAAACACCTCTTCCCTTCCTGCAAGCTCACCCTAGACGAATATAACCTGATCGTTGACCGCTACATTCCCGCTGGCTTCTCGGCGCGGAACCCGGGTAATCACGATAAGGTGAATACTCCGGAGGCGGGAGAGCTCGCCATCCCCCTCGAGCACTTTGAGGTGGGCTTCCGCCTTCCCCTTTGGCCGGAGGTTCGGCTTGCTCTTCGTTACTATGGGGTGGTTCCCGCCCAACTGAACCCGAACTCAGTCGCGATCCTTATAGCATTCATATGCTACATGTGATCCGAGAGGATCGAGTTCAGTTTGCCCATCTTCCGGAAGCTATTCAACTTCCGCGCCAAGGGGGGGGTAGTCTTCTTCTCCGGGCAACTGCTCGAGGTCACCGGTCTCGCCAACAAGCACCATCACTGGGGTGAGAAGTTCGTCTACGTATCCGGGGATTTCGGCAACGTCCCGCTTCAGCCTGTTCAGTACGAGGACGCTGCCTACAAACCGCCTACCATGGGATCGCGCGAGAGCGCAATCCTGGAATTCTTTGGAACCAAGGAGTTCGATGTTCCCTACC
Source organism: Platanthera zijinensis (assembly GCA_039513925.1). Lineage (NCBI taxonomy): Eukaryota > Viridiplantae > Streptophyta > Magnoliopsida > Asparagales > Orchidaceae > Platanthera > Platanthera zijinensis. Next base: position 49,189,788 of record CM077085.1, on the reverse strand, counting down.
TCAGGCGAGACGTCGACTCCCTCCCACTCGTCCACTTGGGCGAAGGTACGGTCTCGCCTCAGATTCCCTCTTTTATCAAAGATCTTCTTGCGCTGAAGTGTTTTAACTTTGCAGGAGAGCGGGAGGTCCCTCTGCGCCAACCCTTCGCTGAAGGCCGGGGTGTCGAGGGTCTGGCCGCGAGAGGCTCCCTTGCGCTCGCGGAAGCTAGCGCTAGTGCCTGCCGAAAAGATCCAGCCCCTCCTTTGCCGACAATAGCCAAGAAGCGGAAGGTCACCCTTCCTCCTCTCTGAACGCTGAAGAGGCCCAAACCATCTGCTCTCGAGAAGGGGAAAGCCCTGGCCGTCTCGCCTGTCCAACCCCTTCCCGCAGGCAGCTCCTTCGAAGCGATCCTCCAAAGGGCCAGTGAGATGGATGCCACCGCCAAGAGCCGCGTCGAGGCTTCCACCGGGAACCCACCGGCCGCAAGCGAGGCTGGGGGAGAAGTGGTCGCCGCCGAAACCTCCGCCCGAGCTCCGCCCCAGGAGGTGCCGAAAGGGCACAGGAACTTTGGTTTCGGCGTGAAGTATGCCGACGCGGAGGGGAAGCCTCAGATGGAATGGGACCCCTAGTCAAACTTAATCAGGGTTTCGACGCTCCTTCCCAGCTGGGCGGAGGGGGAACAAGTGACTGGCGAGGCCTTCTCGCTTGGATATGGCCTTTACAGCCGAGAGGATGCCAGCGTGTTTGACCAGATGTCCACCCGCCTTCTAGCCTTTGATGCCACCCGGGCTCTATTGCGTGGGTTCGAGCTTACGCATATGTGTGCGCGCCGAAGCCTCACCATCGACAAGAATTTCACCGATATGCGCAAGGCAAGGGAGGACGCGGTGGCTCGAGCGCACACCGCGGGAGAAGAACTCGCGAGAGCTCAACAGGAGCTTGCGGATGCTCGACTGGCGCTGTCTCTACGCCCCGCGACCGAGGTAAGCGAGACCCTCATGAACCCTTGCTCTCGTTTCTCGAAGTTACGACTGTGCGATGTTTCCAGACAGAACACTTTTCCACAAGATTCTGCCCAAGTCAAGGAGCTTCGCGCAGAGCTGGCTGACGTGCGCTGCGAGAGCGTCCTCCTGAGGGAACAGCTTCGCGCTGAGATGATGAAGGTCCCGCCTCCGGAGCTAGATGCGAGGCTGAGGAGTCATTACCTCTCGGAGTACGACGTTGACAAGCTGCTGCAAGCCAACGCTCAGGCAACTGTCAAGCTGACGCTCGAGACGCTGCAAGACGTCAAGCTGCTTCGGGAGGATGGCGCGACCATCGACGCTCGCCAACTCCTCCCTTGGCTCTACGATCCAGTTCCCAAACCTCCAGGCGCGCCGGACTCGCCTCCCTCAGACATCCCGAGGTCTTCTACCGCCGCTGGCGAGACATCTGAAGCGAGCTCTGGCGATGATTCAAGCGAGAGCACCAGCGGGAGTTACAGCGCGTCCCCCTAAGCTTCTTTTTTTTTTGTTTCTCTTGTAATGAGCGTGAGGCTCCCACTTTTGTAATTAATTTTATGTAGAGTAATGTTCCATCTTTCATTGTCAGTGTGTGCTTGAAAGTATATTATTCTGCCGAAGGGCTTCCGCGCGAGCTTCCGCCGAGACCCTTAGTCTCTTTAGGGTAATCTTCCTTAGAGATCAGTTAGGCGGGAACCTCGCGTCGTCGATTAAGTCATCCTGCCCAGGTCCACCGGGAGCCCCCTTTAACCGAAACCTTTACTGGCCGAGACCTCCAAACCGAGACCTTTACTGGCCGAGACCTTTGAGCCCAGACCCTTACTGGCCGAGACCTCCAAACCGAGACCTTTACTGGCCGAGACCTTTGGGGCCTTGCCTCCGGTCTAGGTCAGGGCCCTGCCCACATATTTTTCCAACCAATTAAACCCCTACCCCACCGGCGAGCCGTCGGACCTGCTAGCTTATATGGGAGCCTGCGCAGCGGGTCTACCGGGGTTCGAGCCGAGCTCGTTGTAACGTAGTAACTACCAACCAAGAACCAAGGATCAAAAAGTCAAGGACTCCACCTATCCCCCGTAGGCGAGCCTTCGGACCTGCCAGCTTGATGGGAGCCTGCGCAGCGGGTCAACCTAGGGCCGAGCCGGGCTCGGGGTGTCGTAGAAATGGCTAAGAACAAAGTATCGCAAGAGCCAACCTTTCCCCCACAGGCGAGCCTTCGGACCTGCCAGCTTGATGAGAGCCTGCGCAGCGGGTCTACCTGGGGCCGAGCCGAGCTCGGGGTGTCGTAGAAGTGGCTAAGAACAAAGTATCACAAGAGCCAACCTTTCCCCCACAGGCGAGCCTTCGGACCTGCCAGCTTGATGAGAGCCTGCGCAGCGGGTCTACCTGGGGCCGAGCCGAGCTAGGGGTGTCGTAGAAGTGGCTAAGAACAAAGTATCATAAGAGCCAACCTTTCCCCCACAGGCGAGCCTTCGGACCTGCCAGCTTGATGAGAGCCTGCGCAGCGGGTCTACCTGGGGCCGAGCCGAGCTCGGGGTGTCGTAGAAGTGGCTAAGAACAAAGTATCGCAAGAGCCAACCTTTCCCCCACAGGCGAGCCTTCGGACCTGCCAGCTTGATGAGAGCCTGCGCAGCGGGTCTACCTGGGGCCGAGCCGAGCTCGGGGTGTCGTAGAAGTGGCTAAGAACAAAGTATCACAAGAGCCAACCTTTCCCCCACAGGCGAGCCTTCGGACCTGCCAGCTTGATGAGAGCCTGCGCAGCGGGTCTACCTGGGGCCGAGCCGAGCTCGGGGTGTCGTAGAAGTGGCTAAGAACAAAGTATCACAAGATCCAACCTTTCCCCCACAGGCGAGCCTTCGGACCTGCCATCTTGATGAGAGCCTGCGCAGCGGGTCTACCTGAGGCCGAGCCAAGCTCGGGGTGTCGTAGAAGTGGCTAAGAACAAAGTATCACAAGAGCCAACCTTTCCCCCACAGGCGAGCCTTCGGACCTGCCAGCTTGATGAGAGCCTGCGCAGCGGGTCTACCTGGGGCCGAGCCGAGCTCGGGGTGTCGTAGAAGTGGCTAAGAACAAAGTATCATAAGAGCCAACCTTTCCCCCACAGGCGAGCCTTCGGACCTGCCAGCTTGATGAGAGCCTGCGCAGCGGGTCTACCTGGGGCCGAGCCGAGCTCGGGGTGTCGTAGAAGTGGCTAAGAACAAAGTATCACAAGAGCCAACCTTTCCCCCACAGGCGAGCCTTCGGACCTGCCAGCTTGATGAGAGCCTGCGCAGCGGGTCTACCTGGGGCCGAGCCGAGCTCGGGGTGTCGTAGAAGTGGCTAAGAACAAAGTATCACAAGAGCCAAGCTTTCCCCCACAAGCGAGCCTTCGGACCTGCCAGCTTGATGAGAGCCTGCGCAGCGGGTCTACCTGGGGCCGAGCCGAGCTCGGGGTGTCGTAGAAGTGGCTAAGAACAAAGTATCACAAGAGCCAGCTTTCCCCCACAGGCGAGCCTTCGGACCTGCCAGCTTGATGAGAGCCTGCGCAGCGGGTCTACCTGGGGCCGAGCCGAGCTCGGGGTGTCGTAGAAGTGGCTAAGAACAAAGTATCACAAGAGCCAACCTTTCCCCCACAGGCGAGCCTTCGGACCTGCCAGCTTGATGAGAGCCTACGCAGCGGGTCTACCTGGGGCCGAGCCGAGCTCGGGGTGTCGTAGAAGTGGCTAAGAACAAAGTATCACAAGAGCCAACCTTTCCCCCACAGGCGAGCCTTCGGACCTGCCAGCTTGATGAGAGCCTGCGTAGCGGGTCTACCTGGGGCCGAGCCGAGCTCGGGGTGTCGTAGAAGTGGCTAAGAACAAAGTATCACAAGAGCCAACCTTTTCCCCACAGGCGAGCCTTCGGACCTGCCAGCTTGATGAGAGCCTACGCAGCGGGTCTACCTGGGGCCGAGCCGAGCTTGGGGTGTCATAGAAGTGGCTAAGAATAAAGTATCACAAGAGCCAACCTTTCCCCCACAGGCGAGCCTTCGGACCTGCCAGCTTGATGAGAGCCTGCGCAGCGGGTCTACCTGGGGCCGAGCCGAGCTCGGGGTGTCGTAGAAGTGGCTAAGAACAAAGTATCACAAGAGCCAACCTTTCCCCCACAGGCGAGCCTTCGGACCTGCCAGCTTGATGAGAGCCTGCGCAGCGGGTCTACCTGGGGCCGAGCCGAGCTCGGGGTGTTGATGAAGATTCCTTCAACCAGGCCTATTATATCATTGAGATGAGGAGTCATAGCCGGTTAAAACAAAAAACATAAAGATTGCATAATCAGAGATAGTCAATATTCTGAAATAAACTTATTGAAAATGCAATAGTTATTTACAATATTACAATCCTTCTTTCCCCTTACGGGTAGAAGCGCTTCAGTTCATCACCATTCCGGGTGTGACTCAAGGTCCTTCCCTCCGCATCCTGGAGATAGTAGCCTCCGTTAACCAGAGCCTTCTCTACTATATAAGGCCCCTCCCAGCTAGGGTTGAGCTTACCAATAGCGGCCGACCTTCCTGCAGCGTCGACCTTTTTCAGTACTAGATCCCCCTCGGTGAATTGCTTGACTCTGATGTGCTTATCGAAGTACCGAGCCATTCGCCGTTTTATTTCTTCTTGCCTGATGGCAGCAACATCCCGCAGCTCTTCCACCATATCTAATGAGAGGCGCAACCCTTCCTCATTCTCCAACCTCCAAGCTTCGCTTCCCTCACCTGCGACCATGACCCTTGGGGACCGAACCTTGAACTCCACCGGGAGGACAGCCTCGCACCCGTGAGAGAGCTTGAAGGGGGTCTCCCCTATGGCCGTGTTCGGAGTTGTTCGCAAGGCCCACAGGACGGAAGGGAGCTGTTCCACCCAGTTACCCTTCAGGTTCTCCACCTTCTTTTTGAGCAAGTTGACAATGACCTTGTTCGCCGCCTCCACCTGGCCATTGCTCCGAGGATGATGGACAGAGGCGAACCTGAGATCGATCCCCAATTGGGTGCAGAAGCTGATGAATTCTTCGCTAGCAAACTGAGGACCGTTGTCTGTCACTATCGCTTGGGGCAATCCGTGCCTGCAAATGATTTCCCCCCAAACGAAGTTCCTGATGACCTGAGAGGTTACCTTGGCTAAATGCTTGATCTCCAACCACTTGGAGAAGTAGTCAATCATAACTAGGAGGAACCTCCTCTGCCCGCTAGCTGGAGGGAAGGGTCCAACCAGGTCCATTCCCCAAATGGCGAAGGGCCATGGCGCCGTGATGCTTCGAAGCCTTTGGGCGGGCAAGAGCTGGAGGGGAGCATGTACTTGGCACTTCCGACACCTCCTTGCGAACTCAACTGTATCCTTCCTCAAAGTCCGCCAGAAATATCCTTGCCTTATCACCCTTGCTTCCAATGTCCTTCCCCCTGAATGACTGCCGCATTCTCCAGAATGCACCTCCTCCAGGATCCCTGGGACTTCCTCCTCGGTCATGCATCTCGCGAGGAGCCCTGACAACATCTTCCGATGCAAGCTCCCTTCCAGCATCAGGTAATGAGCCGCCTTGTGCCTGAAGCTCTTTGCATCCTTGACTTCTTCCGACAGTTCTCCTGTGGTCAAGAAAGTCACCAACGGATCTACCCATGAGGACCGCCGATTCACCTCCATCAACTCCCCCTCTTCAATGGCTGGTCGGAACAGTTCGGTTAGGGTGCCTCCTCCCCGAGGCCCAAACTTCGCCAATCGATCAGCCGCCGCGCTTTCCTCCCTGGGAACATGTTGTATAGAGAATGAACGGAAACCTCCAACGATGGCTCTTACCTTAGATAGATATCTCGCGAGGGTCGGCTCCCGGGCCTCAAACTCGCCTCGGATCTGCGATGCTACCACCATCGAGTCGGTGAAGGCCTCCACATCCTGGATTTCCAACACCTTTGCCAAGCGAAGGCCAGCTATCACAGCCTCGTACTCCGCTTGGTTATTGGTTACAGGGAAGCGGAAGGTCACTGCTTGCTCTATGGTAACCCCCTGAGGACTTACCAACACCACACCTCCTCCCAGGGAGTGCCTTCCTGAGGCCCCATCGACCATCATCTTCCATGCTTCTTGCGGCCTTGGTTCTTCAACCTCGGCCTCAGTAACATAGTCCGCCAAAAAATCCGCTACGGCCTGGGATTTGATGGAGAGCCTCGGTACGAAAGAAATGTCAAACTCGCTTAGCTCGATGGACCACTTTGCCAACCTTCCTGAATGCTCCACCCCCTCAAAGACCTTGCGAAGAGGATGGTCGGTTACCACCCTAATCGAGTGCGCTTGAAAGTAAGGGCGAAGCTTCCTAGCTGAGATGACCAAAGCATATGCTAGCTTCTCCAGGATGGGGTATCGGAGTTCCGCCTTTTTTAAGATTCGGCTTACATAATAGACGGGTAACTGTTTCTTCCCTTCCTCCCTAACCAAGACAGAGCTCACTGCCTCTACCCCTACTCCGAGATACAAGGCTAGGTCCTCCACCTCCTTCGGGCTTTGAAGTAACGGAGCTTGGGAGAGTTGCCTCTTCAGCCCCTGAAATGCCTCTTCACATTCAGCCGTCCATTCGAATACTTGGTTACCATGAAGTACTTTAAAGAAAGAGGAACACCTATCCCCTGACCGAGAGAGGAACCTGCTTAGCCCGGCCAACTTCCCGGTCAAGCGCTGGACCTCTTTGGCATTGCGAGGTGATTCCAGGTCTAGTATAGCCTTAACCTTATCGGGGTTAGGCTCTACCCCCGCGGGAGTCAAGAGGTGTCCGAGGAATTTCCCGCGACTAGCCCCGAAGACACACTTCAAGGGGTTCAACCTCATCTTGAACCTTCGCAGGGTGGCAAACGTCTCCTCCAAGTCCCGCAAGTGGGAATCAACACACTTGCTCTTGACCATGAGGTCATCCACATAGACCTCCAGGTTCCTTCCCCTTTGATCTCGAAAGATTCGATCCATCATACATTGGTACGTTGCCCCTGCGTTCTTCAACTCGAAGGGCATCATCTTATAGCTGAAGCATCCCTCTCTCGTGATGAAGGAAACATCCTTGACATCAGGAGGGTGCATCCGGATCTGATGGTAACCTGAAAATGCATCTAAAAAACTCATAAGAGAAAAACCGACGGCTGAGTCAACCAGCGCGTCGATTCGAGGCAAGGGGTAGCAATTCTTGGGACATGATTTATTTAATAAAGAAAAATCAATACACATGCGCCATTTTCCTCCTCCCTTCTTTACCATTACCACGTTGGAGATCCAGCCTGGATACTGGATCTCTGAGATGAAGCCCGCGTCTAGGAGCTTTTTGACCTCCTCTCGGATGGGGGCTTCTAGCTTGGTGGCGATGGCCCTCATCTTTTGGCGTATGGGGCGGGCTCTGGGATCCAGGTTCAAGCGATGACAGGCCACGTCCGCGTCGATGCCCGGCATGTCTGCCACGCTCCAAGCGAAGATGTCGATGTTGCTTTGGATGCAGGCTCGCATCCGCTCCTGATCCTCGAGGCTCGAGCCTCCGCTGATCCGAACCCTTTGCACCTCCCCCACTCTTGTAAGCACCTCCATCTCCACCACTTCTTCGGCCGGCTCCAGCCCCGACCGCTCCCAACATACCCTTGCCTCTTCCTGCTCAAACTCGAGCTCCTCTCCCCCAACCTCATCAACTTCCATCGCCTCCTCCAGGCTCTCCCCCTGTCTCTGCTCTTCTTCATCCGTCACTCCTCTCGCCTCTCCTAGGCCAATCTCCTCCTCCTCCGCCATCTCCTCAACAGCCTCTATCGCCTCTCCCAGGCTTATCTCCCCTTCCTCAACCCCTTCCTACTCAGCCATCTCCTTCTCCAACTCCTCTGCCTCCGCCATCCACGACACGGTATTAACCGCCGTCACATAGCACTGCCTTGCCATCTTCGGATCCCCCCTGATCCTAACCTGCACCCCTCCATTGTTGAACTTGAGGCATTGGTGGTATGAGGAGGGTACGCAGCGGAAGGCGCTGATGAGGGGACGTCCAAAGATGGCATTGTAACTACTCGGGGCGTCTACAATCACGAACCGACAGTTCCGTGAGACGCCCCCAAGCCTCACATGCAGACCCACTCCCCCTTCCACTTCTTTCCTTTCTCCGGAGAAACCAAAGAGCGGTCCATCAGAAGCCAGGACCCTTTTTCCTTCCACCCTCATCTCGTCGAAGGCCTTCTTGAAGATCACGTTCACCGAGCTCCCATTGTCCACCAGTATCCGGGAGACGGTGTAGTTCTCCACCGCTGTCTGGATCACAAGCGCGTCGCAGAACGGATCCTCATAGTCTGGCATATCTGCGGATGAGAAAGTGATCTTCTCCTCTGGGGGGGAGCCAGGGAAGTTGAGGCGACCCCTCGGCAGAACATGGTTTGAAGGCTCCCCTTGCGGGTTGCCTCGATCCCCACTCCCCCATGGATCACTCTGATCCCTCCTCGGGTCCCCACGTCAACCCTGTCTTCGCACCTGTCCTCAGCCTCTTCTCGCTGCACTTCAATGATCCTTACAGGCGGATCTTGCCTTCCGACCCCTCTGGCCCCTCTTATCTCCAGAAACTCTGGGCAGGTGGCCGTTGCGTGACCCTCCTCCTGATGGAAGTCACAATAAGGCAACGCCACCCTGCCCCCTCTTCCTTCTCCTCCTCCCCTTCTTCCGGCTCCCCGAATTCTTCTTCCTCTTCCCCTTCCCACCTCCATAGCCTCCTGCGGCGGTGGGAAATGACCCCTTGGTCCTTGTCGCCATCCTCCCTACTCCAGCCTTCTTTGCTCCCGGAAGTTATCTCTTCCCTGAAGTCCTCCTTGGCCCTGGGGGCGGCCCTCCTGAGGCCTCCAACCCAGTCGGTTGTTCGGCTCCCTGGCCCCCCCATGCTGTTGTCCCTGCCCACGGGGCTCTTCTCTTCTCCTATCTTCCCTCGGCTCCCTCTGCTCTCTCTGCCTTCCTACTACCGGCTCCTTCACATCATCCTCGACCAACCTGGCCAGCTTCCTCGCAAATGCAGGGTTTGCCCTCTCAAAGTCTATCTCCTTCGCCGCCCTCTCCATGAGCTCCTCAAAAGAGAGAGGAGGCACCCTCTTCAACTCCATGCTGAAAAACCCTGGTCTCAGCCCCAGGGTGAAAGCAAGCATTAACGCGTACCCTGGGACCTCCTGGACCAAGAGAATCTCCTCTTGGAAATGGTCCACATAGTGACCCAGCGTCTCCTCCGGCTTCTGCCTCACTGCAAACAGGCACTCAGCCTCCTTCTTCCTTTTCTTCGAAGTTGAGAACCTCAACAGAAAACCCCTGCGCAGATCCTCAAAGCTGTAGATGGAACTTGCCGGCAACTGGTGGAACCAGTCCCTGGCCTTCTCTTTCAGAGTGATGGCAAACAGCCTACACTTGAAGGCATCCGACATTTGCCTGATGGATACCACGTCCTCGAACCATTGCACGTGCTGAACCGGGTCGTCCTTCCCGGTGTAGTAGGTCATGTCCGGCTCCCGGAATCCCTCCGGCACTGGAGCTGAGACAATGAGCTCACTAAAGGGGGTCTCGCCCCCTGCCTGGCGAGAAGGCATGTCCCGCGACCTCGGCTGACTGGACCGATCCGCGAGACCGTGCCCGGGGAAAAGCTCCCGCACTGTCGCCTCCCTCTCGCCCAGGTCCACCGGTACCTCCTTCCCGGGACGCTGGCCTGGGAAGAGTTCTCGCGCGGCCACATCCCTCTCGCCTGCCTCCACCGGGACCTCCTTCCCGGGGCGCTGCCCTGGAGCGTTCTCGCCTAACAGCGGAACCACCTCCACCGGAACCTGCGGCGTCTCCCACTCATTCCTTGCCGAGAAGGCCAAGTTGATCGTCTACATGACTTCTCGCCTGAAGTCCTCAAACATCTTCTTCGTCGCATCGTCTACCCGGGTGGGGGATCCTCCTGCGCCTGATCCTTCACCTTCGCCTCCCGCCATGGGACTTAACTCGAGATTTTCTTACACCGACTGCTTCCACGCTCACCGCACCAGAACTGTTGAAGCCAAAAATGACCTCAACGAATGTTCACGAACCAAAGTGCAGCCGACGCCTACTTCTCTCAAATCTCGACCCCTGATTGGCTGCTAAGGTCCTAAAACAGACCCAAAGCCTCAGCTGGGAGGTCCCACCACACACCCGGAAGATCTCTGAGAGCTTCCCCTCCAAAGCCAAATGCTGGGCTGGGAGCTCCTCAGAAAGCGCTAGAGTTAGAGAATAATGAAAGCATGTTTTCCAAAGAGCCCCTATGGGTCTTTTTATAATCTTTCTTTGACCTGAAAATACTGAAATACCCCTGAGGGGTCTGCCAATAGCCAAATCCCGCTACCATCCCAAGGGCATTTGGGTAATTTTGACCTGGGGATAAAAAATAATAATAATAAAATAATCTCCTCTTGACTCCGGGTCCCACCCCGTGGGCCCACTTGGCGAGACCCCCGGCCTAGAAGGCTCTCGCTGGGTCCCCACTAGGCCCACCTTGGCGAGAACTCCTGCCATGAAGGTTCTCGCGCTAGGTAGTCATGATGTCATTGCGAATGAAGGCTCACCTAAGGCCTTCTCGCCTGCCCTGGGCGGGAGCTTTCCCTAAGGCGGGAGCTTCCGTAGTCAAGCCATCTGCTCTGGTCGGTCGACGATCTCTCCTGTCGGGAGCTCGACTATCTGCTCTGGTTTCTCCAGCTTTCGCCTGCCCTTGGCGGGAGCTCCTTCTGGGCGGAAGCTCCTCTGGCTTTGGACCCGAAGCCTGTCGTGGCACGAACGATATCGCCCACCGCCAGGCGGGAGCCTTTAAGGACGAGAACTCCACAAGTATGCCTTAGGGTTAACCCAAGGCTAGCCTGAGGCTAGCCCAATCCCTCAGTGAAGTCTCCGGGTCCCACCCAGCGAATATGGGGTTGTACAAAAAGCTTCATTATCAAGGACTCCAGACAACACACATTTCAACATCTACTGAAATCATCTATTGCTGGAGATCTGAAGCAACTGAATGTCTATCACCCTAAGTAAAGCTCATCTTCCTGAACCCTTACAGATCTCAGGGGGAGCTTTGACAACATCTTCCACTTGTCTTCTCTCAGATTGTTGACAGAGTAGAACAACTCAACTCATTTTCTTTTTCCTTTCTCTCATGTAAAAGGGTTTATCAAAACTCCCTTCAAAATTTTGTTGCTGGTTTCTGAGACCTTGTCAAAACTCAGTGGTGGCAAGACACCTTATCAAAAAATCTAGTTTTGGTTTTTAAGCACCTTATCAAAAGCTCATTGGGTCCCAGGACACCTAATCAACTATTCCTGAAGTGGATTCCTATCTAGGGTGGTAGAAGAGTGGATGTACCCAGGTTGTTGGGGAACCACTATAGCTCCTTGTGTCATCTGGTTTGCTGTGCTTTTTATTTTGCTGTGTGCTGTGTGATTTCCTATTTCTTGCTTACTTAGTTTTTCTTTTTGCAAGCACCTTACACATACATAAATTAAGACTTCCATTGCTTTACAATTTTTGAATATATAAATTATTTTAAAATACTCTATTCACCCCTCTCTAGAGTTAAGGTAGATCTTTCACTCACTTTCAGAGCCAATCTGGCTTTCGCCAGGAAGCTGGCCCGGTTGGCGGAGGACGATGTGAAGGAACCAGCAGCATGAAAGTAAAAGGAGCAGAGGGAGCCAAGGGAGCCGAGAGAGAAGAAGGGAAGAACCCTGAGGGCAGGGGAAGCACCAGGGATGGTGGGCCTGGGATCCGAACAACCGGTTGGGTTGGAGGCCTCAGGAGGGTCACCCCTAGGGCCAAGGGGGAGGCTTCTAGGGAAGAGACAACCTCCGGGAGCCGAGAAGGTTCGATCAGCCGGCGTGGAGGCAGGGACCGAGGGGTCACTTCCCGCCGCCGCAAGAAGCAATTGAGATTGGTAGAGGAAGAGGAGGAAGAAGAGTCTGAGGAGTCGGAAGAAGGGGAGTTGGAGAAGGAAGAGGGGGCAGGGTGGCGTTGCCCTTCTGTGACTTCCATGTAGAAATAGAGAAGAACGACTAGAAAAACAGGCCGGAAGCTTGAATAACTGAAATTTTTATTATCCAAAAAGATATCATTTACAAAGGTATGGCCTCCCTTTTATAGAATGGAGGAGATAGAGGAGAGTACAAACTAACAATGTGGGACTAAATAAATGTACAAAGACTGGGCGGTTTGACATGTACAGACCGCACAGTCCGCGCGGTTAGATAACAGGCTAACCGCCCGGACAGACCAGAAGAAGATGCCGTAGGAGACCGCAAGACTGCCAGACCGCCAGACCGCCAGACCGCCAGATATACAAGTCGCTGGCGACAACCCGCAAGACCGCCGAACCATAGCAGCCACCAACTGGATATTTAGCCCGTCAGCCCCAGACCGCTAGACCGCGCGGTCTCCAGACCGCCATATTCAGACCGCCAGACCGCCTACTTTAACACTCCCCCTCAAGCTGGAGCATAGATATCGATCATGCCCAGCTTGTCACAAATGTGGAAGAATGAAGTAGACACAGGCTTGGTAAAGATATCTGCCAACTCTTTGTCGGAGGTGACGAACGGAGTGCAAATCTGTTTCTTCAAGATTTCTTCCTGGATGAAATGGCAGTCGACTTCAATATGTTTGGTTCTCTCATGGAAGACCGGATTTTTGGATATATATATAGCGGCCTTGTTGTCACAGAACATAGGAAGAGGATAGTCGTAGACCTCTCCTAGATCAAGCATGAGAGCCCGCAACCATTTTAGTTCGCAAGTGGTGGACGCCATGCTCCGATATTCAGCTTCAGCACTAGACCTTGAAACTACAGACTGCTTCTTGCTCTTCCAACTCACAAGATTACCTCCAACAAATGTGCAGAAATCAGATGTAGATTTGCGGTCATCTTTATCATCAGCATAGCTAGAATCTGAGTAGGCTTCAACTCTCAAATGACCATTCTTCTGAAAGAGTAGTCCTTTGCCCGGTGCTGCTTTAACATACTCTAATATCTTCAAGGCAGACTGAAGATGACATTCCCTGGGAGCTTGCATGAACTGACTTACCTTGCCAACAGCATAGGCAATATCAGGTCTGGTCACCGTGAGATAAATGAGTTTATCCACCAGACGTCTATACTTTGTGGCATCAGATATAAGAGGAGAGTCATCTGTCCACGTTTTGTCTTCTCCAGTAGCCATGGGATACCGTGCCGTTTTGGCACCGGTCAATCCTGCATCCCGTAGAAGATCAAGTGCATACTTCCGTTGGGAGAGAACCAGAGAGTCGGGCTTCCGACAGATCTCTATCCCCAAAAAGTATTTCGAGGAGCCCATATCCTTTGTGACAAGATGTTGACGGAGGTGCTTCTTTGTCAAGTCCACCCCAGCTTGATCATCACCGGTAAGAAGAATGTCGTCAACATAAACCGCCAAAACTATAAGGCCCGATGCGGTTTTGCGAATAAACAGGGAATGATCAGCCGTACTTCTTGTAAAGCCAACAGCAGCCACGATGCTGCTGAACTTGTCGAACCATGCCCGAGGGCTCTGCTTGAGGCCATAGATAGCCTTCTTTAGCTTGCATACACGGGTCTCCCCCTGAGCAACATACCCCGGAG